>OENT01001368.1:1917-46483 GCA_900239685.1 Rotaria macrura | reverse complement strand
TTTTTTTCTTCCCCGCCCCCCCCCGCCTCGTCCACTCACGAAAAATTGCTCCCCGCCCCGTTTCGGTCTCTGGTGGTAATCATGGTCGATTGGTAGCTGGTGGAAACGGCTATGGAAACAGGTTGGATCAGTTGCATTTTCCGTCCGATGTCATTGTCGATCGATCGACCGATACTCTTTTCATCTGCGATTGGTATAACAGACGAGTAGTTCGTTGGCCATGTCATGGTAGTAAAAGAGGAGAAATTGTTCTCTCCAACATTGACTGCTTCGGGTTAACAATGGCCGATGGTGGATTTCTCTTCCTCTGTGACTTCAAGAAACACGAGGATCGGTGCTTTCGTATCGGTATTGACTCCCAAGAAATCTTAGTAGCCGGTGGAAATGGGAAAGGCAATGGTCCTCATCAATTGAATTGGCCGACTCACCTATTCGTCGACTGAAATTATTCGTTGTATGTGTCAGACGATTACAATCATCGTGTGATGAAGTGGGCAGAAGGCGCCGGAGAAGGTGTGGTAGTAGCGGGTGGTAACGGTGAAGGTGATCATATGAACCAGCTTCGCTTTGCGAAAGGCGTATTGGTTGACAAAATTGACACAGGGTACGTGGCAGATTGGGAGAATCATCGAGTTCAAAGATTTTCCATCGAATGAACATAAGCTATCTTTCTGTCTTCAATTTTTATTAATGAACTAAAATTGTTTCTCTCCATCTGTCTCTTCTTTCAGTATATAAGAGATCTATAGATTGAATGCTGGATATTCATGCGCGAAGAAAGGGTCACGTGGGATGTGCGCTTGGAACTGAGCGATTTGCCTTATCCATGTAGAAAAGGTACATTGATTTAGTTTTGTTTGTTGATATGACAGAAACACAACCATCGATAAATAAAAACCCTCACTCAACATCATTTATACAGTGGATTATGTATATTGTACACCAGTTCACTCATTCTGAAAAATATTCTAGAAGAAATGCATAGGTCAAAAAGGCTTTATAAAAACTGATATAGAAATAATCAACGCCTTCTCAATCTCATATTTTCTATAATAGCACTTTTATTTTATTTTCGTTGTTTCTAGAGAAGTAATGAGTAGATATAGTATACAACATGCAGATAATAGATTGCAACTGGTTGAGGAATGACGTAGTACGATGAATAAAAAGAATAACTTAAAATAAAGGAATATGAAATTGAATGCAGCTACTCACAATCAGAAACCGTATTATATAGATATCGCTGAAGTATGGGTGATAATCAGAAATGATAAAATTGTTGCTTTCAAAAATCGAAACTTAAGCTGATTGCAAGAGAAAACGACGGACAAAATTAAAAAAATTCGAGTATCATCTTTCTTTCTATTGAAAAAATTGAATAAGTAGTACCAAAAAATTTTTTAAAAATGTTGAATATAACAAAATAAAACTTCAAAATGGCGTATATATGGTCTCATGGAGAAAAATCAGGGAAATTATGTCACTGCGAGACCTCTGTTTCTCAACGCCTATAGCACAGATAAGAATGATAGACTAGAATAAGAAAAGGAATTTCCGGAAAATTTAATATACGAAATATTTAAACACATTAACTCGATAAATCACAGTGTCAATGAGTTTGCCGAAGTCGATGAGGTATAAAAATATTTTTCGGCATCTGTACCATTGCCTATGAATCTTTGGATTTGCTAGCATCATACTCCTGTAGTCATCGAAGATTGTGTTCCTGAACAGAAACACATTGCATCATCATTATCGCTCGAATAAATTGCTCATAAGTATTGATATCTGTTCTATGCTTACGTAGCCACTATTTGTCTCGTATTCGACAAGGTGAGTGGCAAAAATTTAATTTCCTTGAATACAACATCGAGATTATCAAGATTCTGACAAAATGAAAGTTTCACCATAATTGATTTGACGCGTACTAATTTACTTAACAGAGTCAAAAATAGTGTACTTGAGTTATTTTGAAACATAAAACGTATTCCGTATTTTACACTAGTAGACTCTGACTTTTCAACTGAAACACTTACTTTCTAATCTCGAGTGACGAAATCGATACGAAAATAAGTCAATTGTTGTCGGCAAAATAAACAGATTAAAAATGAATATAGTAGCATGTAGTCTCTGTATGTAAGAGTTTAAAACTAATGTGACATGTAATAGATTAACACTATATCTACTACTCAACACTACTATCGTTGATGCTCAGCAGATTAAGTTGATTATTGTGTGTTTGCTTGCTTCTGTCGAATTCTTCAGAGCAAAACTTCAACAAGCACAGTTTGTGATTATCACGAGAGAATATCGTTAAGAAAAATTAACTTCTCAAAATGGTTTATGATTTGGTTTACGAATCGATAGTCGACCATTACTGGTGTTTACACCAGGGCTGAACTTTGGGACATTTCATTTATTGAACTCATAATATGTCAAGATATTGAGTAGAATTACAAATTTCGAAATTTTCAACTGATTGTGAATATTACAGCCCAAAGTCAAGTCTTTTTTTCATAATGTTTGAACTCATAGTGTATTCTTGTTGTTTATATGGTATAGAACTGTTTTATTACAATTGTAAGCGATCGGTATAATGGAATTGAAAAAATATGTTTCGCTATAAGAAAATTTCGAAATATGCATTTACTGGCATGAACCCAATTGAATGGTTAGCTTCTACAAGTATTTTTATTGACTCAGAATGCGTTCTTTCCATAGAAGAGTAGCTTCGATAAGGATCAAAGTTTCCAAAGAGTACAAACTCATACCTTCATGATTAAAACTGACCAACTCTTTACAATCATACGCGTATGATCGACATTTTTACGATATATATTCTTTTTTCTTTGCATGCACATAGAAGAAAGTGACATGAATGTCAATATAACGATTCACGCCGAACGCAATTTTTTTTTCTGAATACTTGAAAAAATATAACTATTGATGTGAAAAATTTAACAGACTACTTACATGCAATAAACATTTGAAATGTTACCCGACGAAGTTTTAATACTGATTTTCGAATATTCCGATAATGTATATTCTATACTCCGAACATTCCTTGGTTTAAATCAGCGTCTTAACAATATTCTTCTTGATAAACGTTTGCATCTATTAACTAATTTTCTATGCGTTAATGTCGCCCATGAAATTTTATGTTCCTATTATAATTCTTCAGAATTTCAACATATTAAGCAAACATTTCGAATAATGAAAAGCACAGAAAATGACAAGCAAATTATTCAATGTTTACAATTGATAGTGATGTTTCATATACGCAACGCATATATTCGATTAGACACTGAGTTTCAATCGAATCATCATCAATTTCAAGCAATACGTCAAAAAATGACACATGATGAAATTCACAAAGCTGATAATAAATTGAAAATTACATTTTATGAATTACAACGAAATTCAAATACTATAAAACAAATTTGTTCACTTATTTATAAACATGGTGCATCTCTAGAATATGATGATCATCAATTGAATTCATTTGATTTGGCTAGATCGATAGATTATCGAATTCTTCTATTATATAAATCGAATCCTAATCATTATCCTATATATTTCAATAGTCTCATATCTATGTTTCAAGGATTGATAATTTCAAATCCCAATCTTTTATATAACAATTGTATCTATCTCGGTTATGGTTTTGATGTTGTTCATTATTTTCTTTTTACTATTTTTCAACGACGTTTTATCCATTGTACACAACCATTAGTCTAACAGGCAAATTTGTACTATTATCAATTTTTTGTCAATCTACTTCTGCTATCAATACAAGCAATAAAATCGATTTCGACGAAACAAACTTGGTCGGAAACTTATCTGTTCGAAGTATTAAAAACGATCACATCCAAAAGCCTAGTTTGTAATGAGAATAGTGATGTATTGATTCGAACAACAGAAATAGAAATATTAAAACTTCTACTAGATGAATATTATTCACCGATCAAGATCGTACTGTGGAATGATGATTCTATTCGTTCATTTACACACGTTTTGTATGATTTGTTTCGAACTAATCGTATTGATATCATCATTCTAATTTATCGACACAATCCACTTTTACAGAATTTTTTTAATACAACAAATTACATGGAAAAGAATATTGATCTAATGATGGGTAATCGTATGGGAAAACAATTATTGAATGAAATTATCGATAGAAAACCGTTGGCTTCATGTTTTGCAAATAAAAATGTTCTATTTCATTTATTAGATAAAAAACAATTTCCTGTCTTAAAGAAAATAATTAGACTATCAAAATCAGTGACGGATATAATCGATGACAATGGTAATGATCTATTACTATATTTATGTTTGAAAGTTCGCGGCTGTCGACATAGTTTTATTGAATATTTAATTAAAAACGGCTGGAATACGCAAAGATTTAACAGCGATGATCAATCATTTTTCGATGTGTTACATTTAAAAAAAATAGAACCCTAGTGAAAAAACTAATCGAACATGAAATCATCTGTATTGACAGTCGGATACGATAATGATACGTTTCGAAAGAAGAGCAGATCTTTTCTTTGAGTTGATTCCCACACATTTACTTTCATAGAATTCAAAGCAATACTCATAAGCATATGATATTAACCTTGAGACGCGTCAATGAGTCAAAATTGACAATGTTTTCGATTTTGAGCCATAATACTTTCAATATCAGAATAATACGTATTTAAAGTCGACATCATCGATTTCTATGATAAACAACAAGACATTCTACGCTCCCATCAGATACGGCATTGGGTTACTGTGAAATAAGATTAGAATGTCTGGATTGTGAGCGTGGGTATGTTCGATTGTTCATCGCTTCTTCATACATAAGCACACTATAGTCAACCTTGCGGAACAGAAAAGTTATTTTCGTCGGTTGGACACAAACAGTATTGATCTTTTATCTTTCTGTTTCTGGAAGTAAAACCTCTTACTAATAGCAGCTACAAGACTTGTTACTTTGGTAGTAAAACACGGATCTCGTTTACGGTGAAATATGATGCGTAAACGAGCTGTATTACTTCATCAGGGAATATCTCTTCTCTCTTACATTTGTACCTGATCAATGCTTTTCGGCATGTCAGTCATACTATGAATAATTCATTTCTTTTGAAGCGTATGTCTTGCCTTTGATGTTTTATTGACTTGTGAATTCTTATCTTGATACAAGTTAATTGTACCAAATGCTAGAAAAGTTGGATCCTTTGACGTATCAATATTAAAAGCTTTGACTATGAGGAGAAGCATAATAACCTTGTCTGTTTTTAATATTCAGAGTGGTATTTTCATAATCAATTCGCTGATACAGTTTCTTTTTCTTTAGTTTTCACTATCTTCACTGCAGATTTAACACTCCCTAGTTGTAAAACGATGCAAGTCACATGATTTCATAAATTATGATAAAATTGTATTTCACAATTTTTTTTTGATCGAAACCATGAAGTTTAATAGTCATGCTCACTCGTTGAGTGCTGTTTGGAATAATTACCAGTGAACGATGCACTATTAGCTTTTTCCATTCATCTTAGAGGGTGTGGGTGTGACTATGTATCAATGTGCATATGAGTGCACGCATCTTGATGAAAACTCAAACCCACACTCTCAAGTAGCCACCTCTATATCCCATAATGTTCAGTTAACATTATCGATGGGCTACGCTACGTAATATTAGTGTAAGATCCGTTGATTATTGAGTATCAAGTCACGTAAACTGTGTTGGACTCATGATGTTCTTACTACCGAAAGTATTAAATAGTCATCGCTACGATGGAAAGGAATTATAGCCATTCTTTTAATAAAAGAGAAATTTTGCTTTCTCCTCACTACCAAGCAGCCTTTCCTTTACTCCTTGTACACAGTAACTGACGATACAGAATTGAGAATTATTACAATTTTCTAAAACTTTTGAGACACCTGGACTTGAATTCGAATTTACAAAAGAAATTCTTGAAATTTTTCGTAATTAAGATCTTTTAGTAAAAAGCTCACTCTTCGTTGCGTTATTGCTCCACTAATCTTGATACAACAAAGACACAAATCATTGTTTCACGTTATGAGCAAGGGATTTTTGAAAACTGAAGAAGACACATTCAATTCTATTGTGCAATACAATGCTAAAGAATTCCTTAAGTAAACAAGGTAACGTTTTGCAATGGTGCTTCCAGACTGCGATGGGTCTTGTTTATGCATGATTAAACAACTCATATCAGTAGTGACTGATTATAATGTATTGAATTCTCCTTTATTGCATTTCTGAGCGATTAAGCAAAAAGGGCAGAAGAATTTATTCCAAAAAATATCGAATACAATAATCTCCCCATGATAAAACAACAAACCCATAATTATTGGCCCAAGTTATGTGGCAAGAAATTTGAATTATTATTAATTAATTAATATGTCACTGCTAATAATCATTATGCTAGCTGATCATTTCTTTTCTGGACAAATTGAACATTTATGCATCGATCCAAGTGTATCTGATCACATAGTGAGCAGTTTCTGTTTCGCATGAGCCATAACTACACAAGAAATGTTGCATTTTATACTATTTTCCAGTTGTTTTAAACTATGCCGTTAAAGATGTTTTTTGTTTCTAATACTCACATTCATATGTCCTACGAAATGATTTTTCAGAGTAAAAGTAGATTTTGCGAACAAGTTTATAGAAAACGTGCCTTTCATCTATAGTCATAATAGTACGAACACCTGCACTGACGCGAGATGGGCCCGGTGCTTCTTTCTTCAATCACATATAGAAGACTTGTAAAAGTAGGAGAAATTTGCAGTGGCTGAAAGAATACCAAAGTTTTTGAAAAAGAGATTTATGGCTATTGAACTTGAAATGTTCTGGTCCATCTGAAAAAAGACAATCGAAAAATCTGATTTAAATTGAATTTTCCGAAACTTTCAAATAAAGTCGATTAAAAATACTATTTGTCTAATTAAATGCTGAATAATAATTGATGATAATCGATTTCTCTCCGTAAAACTCAATTAAATGCAATTTTATTGGATAAAATCGAAATAATTCCTTGAGAATTGAGTCGATTTTAATTGATTAAAATATGCCGTTGTGTACTCACAGTTGAAACAATTCAACTACTAGTTTCATCTTTGTTATATTCGTGAGCTGAAGCTCAATGATAATTTCAAGATGAGGAATCAAAAAAAATAAGGGAACCGGCAAGTTAAGCACGGGAAAGATCAGCACAGAAAGATCAGCACGGAAAATTCCGCACGGGAAAGTTCAGCACACGGAATGATAAGCACGAGGATAGTTCAGCAATGACATGTTGAGCACAAAGAAAGATCAGCACGAACTTAAATTAACTTGAATATGTGTATCAATACAACAGAAAATGAAAATTGGATTACATAAAGTAATAAACAGAGTTAACATGATCCAATTAATTTTCATTACTATAAGTATGTTACGAGACGTGTATGTTCAGTTAATCTATCACTAAATCAACATGGTAACGATTTCAGCCAACGCTCCAACCAAGCAAAACCCGGGTCTCGATTACACCAACCCAAATGAATGAATTCGATAGCAAATCCGATCGGATCTGATAGGATCCAACGACCCGATGAAATCTTGTAGGAATCAGGGTTGTGGATAAACTAACGGATCCGACGGGAGAAACCTATTTTCTTATTTTAGTACGAAATAACATTTAATCCCAATAGTAGAGGCCTGTTAGATCATTCGATGAAATCCAATCGGATTCCTATAGTAGGATTCGATAAAATCCAACACTAAGGTTCCGAATGTCGGATCGGAACCATGAATCCGATGTTATTTCTTCGGATTAGAGAAACTCTGATAGAAACATGATCGGATCCGACAGGCATCCTATCGGATCCAATTGTCGGAATAATACTCCTTGGAAAATGAAGGAAAACAAAACAATGCTTCGAAAATCGCTAAATATATCTTATTAAAACTCATCATCAAAACGCTCTGACGCAAATCAATTCAATTGCAGACAATATCTCTCTTCAAATTTTTGTAAAATATTTGGTTAAAACATTTCAATAAATTTGTGTTATTCATTCAACTCTCTCAATATTCGTGCTGATCTTTCTTTGTGCTCAACATGTCGTTGCTGAACTATCCTCGTGCTTATCATTCCGTGTGCTGAACTTTCCCGTGCGGAATTTTCCGTGCTGATCTTTCCCGTGCTTAACTTTCACCAATCCAAAAAATAATTGAAAGATAAAGATTTGTGCTTGTATCGACAGGAAAGAACATATTTTCAATACATATATGATTGAAATCGATTATAGGATACAATCCCAGGTAAGAATCAATTGGAATCGGATGCTAAGCTAGAATCGAAGATAGCCGATTGGAACCTACCGATGTTAAAAGAAATCCAGATAAACGTAAGATTTTAATTGATTAGAATCGATCCTTTCCCCCCCACTGATTTTAAATGAGTATACACACCATGTTTTTCTTTACATTGAAGTGAATTTGCCGTTTTTCACATTTCGACCCGATCGGAATTCTGCTGAAAGCTTCATTTTTTGCTTTTGTTTCGCTAAACAAAACAAAACTTTATCAAAGTGTCGATATTTAATGCAACTTTATTCTGTTTAAAATTTCTGCGCTAAATTGTTGTATTCGTTTGAAAAATAATCATAAATTGATGTTCAGAAGCGACACATCCAGAATCTAAGGTATGTATGATAGCGCTCTATTTCGTTGGGTCACTCACTTTCTTTTCAACTTAAAAATTAGTACCAGACACGACGCTAGTGTGGGTGTGGTGATTCTCCTATCTTAAAATCAGTCATAATTCAACACCCACACCTGTTAGTAGATTATGGATCACAGCTGTTGTGTCAATATAATCAGCTAAATTGATAATTAAGAGAGCATCTTTTTCGAAAGAATGCTCATCTGACAAGAATGATTACAGAGTTATTTCAAGAGAATTCATAACATTATCTGTCTCTGAAAATTCATGTCTCAAGCCAACAGATTTTTTGAAAATCTTATTGAAGCCCTTGATTACCGAACTATAATGCATGACTTTGGTAAAACATCCCACTGAAAACAGAATGTCTTTCGATTTACCTTGAAGAATTGCTGTGCGATAAGAACTCCATAATATTGACATGCATCACATGGCTTTTGATCACTATGAGTAAATGAACCATTGAAATCAGAAAATGCAACAGTTACTGTTAGTTGTCGATAAAAGAATCAATAATATAGCCGAATAAAAGCACCATTGATTGCTACGCCATTATGACTTCAATAAACGCTGAACTTTTTCAGAATATCAAAATCAAAAAGAAAATCGACTTGTTCTGAAGATATCTTATGTTTTTCGGCAAAAGCTTTCTACTGCTGTCGAAAGTCTATCAAAGAATCGTAAATGTTCATACCTATATCAGAACACTTTCCAGTTAATAGTATATAAATATTAGCGCGCCACCATTTATAACGAAAAACATAATCGTAAGAAACAAACGCCCAACAACTTAGTAACGGGATTGCTAGACAAAGAATCACTGTAGTATCGTCGATGAACTGTAGAATAACATAAAATAGAGGCTTGCTTTCAATATGAGTTAAATGAGAAACTACTCAAATAAGGTCCCATTGAATCGTTGATTATGAAAAGTGACCGTGAATTTTCTTTTCTACTCTCTAAAAAATAACCGTTTCCCAGAAAACCACGCAAAAAGGTTTGCGAGGCTCGGAAACCCATTTCTTACTCTCGGGAACTGTTTCTAGGGTTTCCGAAAGCTCGGAAACCCATTTTTTACCATCAGAAACTCTCAAAAGGTTTCCGATAGTAACAAACTCGTAAACCGAAAAAGGTTTCCGAGCCTCGAATATTCTTCCAAGCGTTTCCGAGCTTCGGGAACCATTTTCGGTTTACGAGTTTGTTACTATCGGAAACCTTTTGAGAGTTTCTGATGGTAAAAAATGGGTTTCCGAGCTTTCGGAAACCCTAGAAACAGTTCCCGAGAGTAAGAAATGGGTTTCCGAGCCTCGCAAACCTTTTTGCGTTGGTTTTCTGGGAAACGGTTTTTTTTAGAGAGTAGATCAACGTCATTGTTGTTGACATTTTATACAAACAATATCATTGATGCAGATTTCTGAATACTTTCATTTTAAAGATTTCCACCATATTCATTACGTTATTTTCAAAAAAATAGAATTTTGTTTTATCGAAAATTTATTTATTTGATTTTGTTTGTCAAGATTAGTACCGACCAGTAAAACTTGCCATTCGTATGACAAATATGTCTACCTGTCGTTTTTTGACAATTCAAGTACCTTCTCTATCAACGTCTATCACTCGATTTACATGTAGATACTCTGAACATCCGAATTAAGCAGATGCACGAACAACGAACATCACCCAAAGTCATACCGATCATGGAGCTTTGAACACAATCAAATGTAGATTGATCAATATTCTCAGATAGATCTTTTATTTCCCGTTCAAGTTCATCTTAAAATGAATTATTATTAATCTAAACGAATAGGACAGTGCACAAGTCCTCTGTTTCTAAGTCCAAAGTACTATTACTAAGTGAAAAAACGAATTGATCTTTCTAAATTGCCCTTTCACAAGTTGATCTACAAAAAATCAAAAAGAAATTTTTACTGGAGGGCAAGAATAAAGATATATTCATGCAGAGGTATCAAAAGGTAATGATTCGGTCTCAGACTCGAATATGCTTATTGAATAACAGTTTAAAATTTAGAACTCATTTTAAAAATTGATTCTATTTTCTTTCAGGCATCATTTAGTTACGATATGCTTAACTGTAACATGTGCAAGATCCCAAAATTGTTCATATACTTTTCCAATAAAAGTATTACTACGAATTGTCAGGTATAAATTTGAGATTATTTGCCTTTTTGCATTATTATTTCAAGATATTGCAAACTCTCAAAATAAACATGTTTGTATCCTAATGTTTTTGGCTCAAATGAAATTGATGTAACTGAGCGTTGAGATTTTTAGAACAATCCTTTATTAATTTACAAACTGCTGACTCCTAGTATAACAGTCTAACATGGCTCGGGATATGTATTTCACTTTTGTCAATGACGAAAAACTTAGTACTGATACCAAATCTATTCTTGTGTTCTATGCATCCAAGCAGTTCTAAGCACCAAGAAAAGATAAGTTACTTCAAGCACGTCAAATTAATGAAACATAGAAGATTTTCTCCAGAAATTACCGATCGAATTTAGTTAATTTCTCATCGAACTCATCATTTGAAGTTTATTAATCTGAATAATATTCTCCACTTTTTCATTTGAAGAGTGAAGATGGTGTGATTGGATAATAGAAGTATGCCACCATATCGACATGCACACTTCGTAAACCATACGATTCAGATATGATTGCCAATGAAGATGATCTACAGCATCTTTCATAGAAAATAGCCACGAAATTAATGATAAGAGGCGTATTAACTCAGTGTTTTTTCAAGATCACGAAGAAAAAACTCGAATACCCTATGACTTGTATCATTGTGCAATAGATTGTAGCGCTAGATGATGAAAGATATATTATACGCAACATAGGATAATTTGTAACCAAAGGCTTTACTCATTTTGTTAGAATTGTCGAAGTATTCAAATGTTGTATTGTTATTAAATAAAATTTTGATTGGTTGTCATTTGGAACCCGTTGAAATAGTTGTTTGTTGCGTTTCTCAAGGACTTTCATATCTTCTGACTCATCTGTGCTCATTGAGAAATTTCGAAATTACAATCATCTATATACATACGTCTTATATAGTCTGCATTATTTTTCTCCACGTGTGTTGAATAGAATGTAAATGCGGTTGATTCACAGTCCACTTTTGATTGCTTGTCGAATGATCCAGTTCTTGGTTCTTTGCAGATCCATTGCGTTTCAAATACATAATCCTTTTATCGCCATTTATGAGCGATAGTCAAACGTTAACCAAAGCAAGCGACTTCGAATCAACATCTTCTTTGAAGTAGGTATTGTTTCTCGCATGAACCCTAACTAAGACGAAGAATATTACTTACATATATATACTTGATGGGTGAGTAGAGAAAAAGAGTATTTGCCTGTTCGGCTATGTTTGAGAATTTTCTAAGAAAACGAGTGGAAAAATAATTTTTTCTCAGAGCACAGAAATCGAAAAAAGGATTTTGTTTTGGACAGAATCTATTAGGAAAATTGACTGTCAGTTTACAATAAGTTACCAATAACTCATGCTTGATCAAAGCTATACGTCTAAATCTTATCATTACAGTCACATCACGAACAGTTTGATTATCAGAAGACTCACGTATTGAATCGTTGATATTCTTTTCTAGGAATAACACTGACCAAAGTGCGAGCCGAGACGTCCTTTCGTGGGAACGTAATGAGATCACACGATCTTTGCCTCGAGACGAAACAACCCTCAGTCGCTTGACAGAAGTGGTCGAGCATTTCGATCAGATGAACTTACGAGAAACACTTTTACGTGGTATCTTTGACTATGGTTTCGAACGTCCTGTGGATATTCAACAGCGTGCTCTTCAACCGTGTATTTCGGGTTCGTTGTGTGTCATTTCTCTAGAACAGAAATGTGTTCAATGCATATTCATTGTTCTAACAGGTTATGATGTAATGGTGCAAGCACAATCAGGCACAGGTAAAACGATCACCTTCATCATTGCAGTCTTACAACAACTCAACGTGGATTGTAAAGACTGTCAAGCATTAATTCTTGTACCAACGCGTGCATTGGCTCAAGAAGTATAGTTTTCTCTGACATGTAATCTTTGTTTCCCATCAACTTCTTGATTCTATTTGTAATTTAGATCCACAGAGTAGTTTTATCAATGGGTCAATATATGCATGTGACATGTCATGCTTTGATGGGTGGTGTGAATCTTCCTGATGACATCAAACGACTTGAAGCAGGTGTCCAAGTTGTTGTTGGTACACCTGGTCGAACCTATGATATGTTAAAAGGATCAGCAATTCGTACGTGATGTATGTCTTACATGTGTCGCATTTTTATCCTCATTCACGTCGTAGGTAGTGAAAATATCCAAATATTCATATTGGATGAAGCTGATGAGCTATTATCTCGTGGCTTCAACGAGCATATTCATGATATATTTACAATGCTGCCAGGCAATATTCAGGTTATTGTTGCATCGACTACTATGGCCTTCGATTTACCCGAAATTATAGCTAAATTTATGAACGATCCTGTGAAAGTTCTTGTCAAGAGAGAAGAACGAACGCTCGAAGGCATTCGTCAATTTTATGTGAATGTCGAACGTGAAGTACGTACATATACTTGCTATTCAATGATAATGAACTGATGTATACTTTATTTTTATCCAGGAACGGAAATTAGATACATTATATGACTTGTTTGGTAGATTAACGATCGCACAAACTATCATCTTTTGTAACACACGTCAAAAGATCGATTGGTTAACTGAAAAATTACGTGCACGTAATTTAACTGTGTCTGCTCTGGTCAGTTTCACTATGATAATTTTGAAATAAATGTTTTTAATATTCATACATTGAGATAAAAATCGATTTTCTTTTCATTGTAGCATCTTGATATGGATGGAGAACAATGTAACGATGCCATAAAAAAATTTCGAACGGGTACCAGTCGAATCCTGGTTAGAGCAGATATGCCTGGAGGTGATTCTGATATTCCACTCGTTAGTCCTGTTATCAATTATGATCTATCGACGAATCGTGAGAGCTATATTCATCGGTAAGAACCAATGATATTGAAGAAAAATCAAATGTGTTCTTTTGGTTAAGTATTGGACGTAGTGGTAGATTTGGTCGAAAAGGTACAGCTATCAATTTCATTACCAATGATGAACAAGAAACATTACAACACATTGAACAATATTGTAATACACGAATCGAAGAACTGCCCATGAACATTGCCGATTTGATTTAAAGTAGGCACTTCTGTTCTTCTTTGCATTAACTAAAAGACCATTGTGTGATTATCATCTACTGATCGTCGAACTACTCTGATGCTAGAATAAACTATGATAGTCAAGAAATAGCTAAGTCAACAATCATTTTCGTTATGTTTGTCTATCGTTTTTGATCAGTTTCGTTGATCTGAAAGAGATCAAATTATTGATTACATATCCTAGAAATATCTGTGAAAAATGAACAGCGTGACTTTGAGTGCTTGAAAACGGAACATATTCTTCAACATTCACATCTACACTGTCTATCGTTTGAAAGTATCTTCTAATTTTACTGTTTCTTGTCTATTTCGAAGATTTCTCATTGCTATTGATACTCCTTTTGTAAATGAATGTAGAGATACTACCCATTTATGCCCGAACTTACACCTATCCTAATTTCAGTTAAATCTACATCGGTAATGAGTGACGTATGGGAAATATTAGAGCTTTTTCAAATGCATAATAGAAGAATTTTCTTAAAAAATTTTATAACGAGTCAACTGAAATAACCAGATCTTGATGGAATCAAAAGAAATAAAAATTACAATTCAAATTTGTTGAATATTAATAGATGTCAGTGGAACGAGTTCGATCATAGTGAAATTAATTTATTGATTTGATTTGAACGGCACACACATTTTTGCTAGCATTACTACTATATTACGTTCTCTTTATTTTGTTCACTCATACTGAAAAATCATTGTCCATTCTGTCCAAATAAAAATATGAACTTTCATACAATAGTACGGTACGACTTTTGCTACTACAAAGACGTGTAACTATCAGGATACAAAAACAATTTACTAAACATAATTCTGATTTTGTTATTTAATATTATCCATGATGCTTCGGTCGAATCGATGTCATTTATCTCCAAGATAATGATGAGAGTTCACAAAAATATTGAATTATTTCTTTCTTATCGTTTCAATTTTCATGAATTGACTTATTTAAAATTCATATCATCTACCAGATAAATTCCAGCAAGCATCTAGACAAACTTATGATTTAAAGCTATCATCTTCATCTCATACTACTGCATAGAAACTGCATGGAGCACTGTCCCTATGGTCAAAAGCATATCAAATCTACCTTAATTAGTCAATTATCATATGAATTGTTGTAGTAACAGACTGTGTCCCCTGCTTCTATCACTATATCTCTCACAATCTCTCAAGCCGTTGCTCATTACAAGGTATGATTGTTTATTTAATATATTAAATCCTGTTTTTCAATATATGCGATTGGATATTTGAATTAACGATCATTTCCTGTCACATCGATCATTAAACTTCAAGTTAATACTAGAATGCCACTACGAATGACAGCAAATTTTTTCAAAAGTATGTTCTGGTAATATAATTTGACATTGACAACAATTATTTCTCTGAGTGAATAAGAACTAAAACGAGCAGATATCCAATATGTTTCTACATTAAATCTATTTAACTTCAGAATGGAATAATTTTCTGATATATTTTATCCTTCATGGATGATCTGCTATCCGTCTCAATATCATTCTAGAATATTATAAGATATATTTGTTGTATTTACGCTATTCATTTATGAATATTTTAGTTCTCCAATATATTTTTATTACATGTTCATGCATTCGTATTCACAGATTCTATACAACAAAATACTTGACGAGACTGATTACAAACAAGTTTAAGCACGAGAATGAAGAAAAAAAATTTTCAAAGTCAAGTTTCAATACAAAACTACTCATAATTAAATACAGAACTGACCATAATACTTACAAAATCCCAAGTCAATTTTACGTCGATACATGCCTACGAGTGGCTATAGTTTTAATCTCCAAAAAGTTTCCAACATTATTTTTATACGATTTACTTTCTTATTGAGTATTTCCACACGAAATAGTAAATTCATGCTAATAACTGTTAAGCTTCAATATTCTGTGAGAATTGATGCCTTGCAACGCGTCTGTAAAACGATCTGTCATACTACGAAAATAAGCGCTGATAATAAATAGTACCGTTGATGTACTGTGCACATATTGTTGACGTCATTGATAGTGCCATCAATTAGAAAATTGAAATAATTCTAGAAAGTAAAATCGGATTGGATTGTTTTGCTGATGTGAAGTTTTTCAGAATTATGAGAAAAAATAAATTGAATATTCAAGTTTTGGCTTTGGTGACTTACCAACAGTAGTGGTTGTCAAGATTTACTCGAATTTCTAAATCAGATCACGCGAAATCAACTGTTCACTATACATCTGTCGTATACAGATAGTCTTGCCAATTTTAGAACGAGTAATTCAAATTGTATTTTTTTTGTTGTCAGTCTGTGCAGTGGTTTGTACGTGTTCGACAAAGGATTCGATCCATTCATAATTGTCAAATCTATGGTTTATCATGTCATAGAACTTGATGGCACTGTTACATGAAGTAACTTGAAAAAAGTATGAAGTCTATAATAGATGATGAATGACACAATAGTGCTTTTCATTGTTATAAATAATGTATATATTAGTGTTTTTCGAAAATTTCCTTCGATTTTTTTGCGGAGGAAAAAGTACCGAGTGAAAATAATAAGCGAAATCACACTGCTGAAAAATACACAATATATTAAACAGTATGTATGGAACGTTTTGTCGATAAAGACCTCTGCTTGGTATTGGAAAAGTATACTTTTGATCGATTTTCGATACAATCAATTTACATTGTGAAATATGTTATTGTCTAATCGTCTTGAAAGATCTTTCGAGAACTTCGAAAATTCTAATTGATATACTGCTTGTTTCGATATTAAATATAAGACATATAAGTAGTTACTGTTCTCGATCAGATTTTGAAATTCATTATGAACTTAAAATCATCTTTAATTCTGCATCTACGTTAAAATTAAATATCGACACAAAATGCATTTCATTTATCATATCGAGTATTGTAAGCGAATTTTACCTATCAATGTTATTGAGATATTCTTTATACTTGTTTAAGCTTCACTTTTAATCAGTGATGCTATATGAATGTGATTTAAAGGGACTGATCACCTTCCTATATTCTGAAAATACACCCTTTATATACACACCCACAATTGATTAAAAGATGCACCCATAATAATAATTATTATCATAAATTGGATATGAATATTTGTTGTGTAAAGCAAATCAATTTTTTTTGGATTCTATATGCTTTATACAGCAAATTGACACTGCAAAAAAACGTAATAATAAATCTCTCAGACATTGAATACTATTGATTCGAAAATAACTTAGCATAAAAAATGACCTGCTTTGGTTGCAGCTTTTTAATATTTGCATTAACAAATAATTTAGTTTTAACCGCAGAGATAAAATTCATCTTATAATTAATTTTTATTTTAATCAAGTGACGTACGTTACGCAACCTTAGATTACATCATCGCGCGGAAAAAAATGGAAATGAATTATAATAAACTTAAATAACAATAGGATTAGTCATATTAATGTGAAATTTGTTTCTGTAAGTGTTTAGAGAAACAAACATATTCTGCAGCGTTCCGCTATGTTTCTTCTGCTTCATGTGGTATTTCCATTTTCACTGTTGGTTTGAATGCTGCTTCACCTTCAGGGTATATGATGAATCGGATGGAACAAACAATCATATTCAGAATTGATTTGTATTTGACGATAGTTAAGGATTCAAGAATTAATAGACGAGATGGTTTTGGTGTTTTTGATAAGGATTTTCCAGTATTTTCAGTTGGTTGCATATCTTGTTTTCAGTTCATGTTGTTGAATAGCAGATTTAATGCCAGAAGAGTCTGTCAAATTTAACGATTCTTTCACTTCTTTAATAATCATTTAATGACTTTTACTAAGTGTATAGTTGACAATCTTTTCGTTTCGACACTAACGTCTGACTGAGATAGTCTTAATTGAAGATGACTGAGTTTTCTGGTTAAGATGCGGGAGGGTTGTGAAAAGTTGTGAATCAAGTCAGATGACCTTTGGGTTTTGTCATTGTCAATAAAAAGTCTCCCTCGTTGACGTAGGGTGATATCATTGTAAGATGCAGGGCATTGCTGACAAATATTATAATAGACAACATGAGATATAAGATCTTTTGGTAAAGGATCTTTTTAAGAAAAAAAAGTCTGGATTTGTAGAAACGAGAGTGCCGCTGGTTAGACGCCGTACTCTGTGGGCAAGTTATTTTAGCAAGATCAACTAAATTTTTTCCATTGGAAGATGGTTAACGACCATAGCATATGGAATATCAATAAGAGAAGTTGTTTCTTCGGCATATGTTTCTTTTCTGACTCCTTTCGGTTGTCAGTAAACAAAAGATGGTCAGTTTTGAGTGTGGGTGAGGATGCTGGCCTGTATGTGTATTGAACTCGTCTTTTTCAACACATTACGCACGCCCACACCGTTGTTCAAAATTCATGTGCTTTGTACTTGACGAAGACTGTATTCTACCGCAACGAGTTACTTCTAACGTACTGTTTCTTCCTCAATCATACTGTCTTGCTCACATTCGTGAGACATTACATGCTTTTAACAATCAAGCTCGCTTACTCAATCAGTTAGATTCATAATTTTCTTGCTCACTGTGATTTCCATTTGTTCCTGTTCGTGAGGTTTTAACAGCGTCACTAGTGCCATTGGTAAATTTTCAAATTTAATTTGATATTTTAGCAATTTGATTCCTTATAGATATGATGTGCTAAGTCTGTGTGTGTGTGTCTGATCGTCGATGTTACCTCTTCATTAGCAACCACATTCACACTTCACAGCTTATAGACCTTTTGTTTTCCTTATATCTTTCTTAAACGAATCATTCTTTCCACGTGTTCTTCTGTCATCTTGCTGTTTTGCTTCATATATGTTCTACTTTAAATATATTCATATGAATTAGAATGATAACATAAAAAAGCAACAAAAAAGTCGAGATCGCTTTGAAATATATAAAACAAAAAGTCTTTTGTGATATTTTTGCTTTGAAAAATACTTCATTTTCTACGAAGATCCATTGATGCTTGATTTTCAAACACTCTGTATCGAAAAATGTTTCACATAATTATATCAAAATAGCTTTGAATAATCGGAATAATGATACTGAAAGAAATTCAACATGATTTATTTTCCATTATTTACAGTAATGAAAAATAATATTCTTGAAAATGAAATGATTTTTAATAGAACACTTTATCAAAAAATTCTTTTCATCAATTTTTAACTCGGGCGATAAAAAGATTATGTGACTTTTTTGAGTTCGTTGTTATTTATTTACAATAAATGACATACTAGTAATTTGCTATAAATCGAAAAGAGAACTTCTACGGAAGCACGTATGTTTCTTTATTTCATTCATTTTGTTGTTAATGGCAATATTACTACAATCACCTTATATTCAAATCAGAATAATTGATGCATTTTCTTCTGACTCTTTTCTTGCACGATGATATACATAAGAAAATAGAAATTCAATTCGAAACAAAATATCTTCTTTCAAAATTCAGAGGTTAAAACAGTAATATAAATGCAATTAGAAATTCGTTTGTGAATAAAAGCAAGGGTGTACAATTGATTGAGCGTCTGAAATTCAGAATCTGAATCAAAAGGCTACGCATCTCCGTAAAATATAGATTACGAATGAGCATGTAATCATCATCATTTTCTGTAAGATGTTGCTTCTTTCTTGAAGGTGTTTGGTTGAATGTTTGAATCTGAATTTTAGGAAATCACAATAAGAAAAATGATAAAAATCTATGAGGATATTGATTATCAGTTCAACGTCTGTTTCTCTGTAACAGGTGTCTACTTCATGATATCCATACGAACCCTTTGCTCCTGACGCCATTTAGTTATTGAATATTCTTTTCACGAGACTCGTGTGTTGATCGGTCAATCAATTCAGTTTTCTCTATTACGGTGGTTTTATTTTCTTTATTCATTTTGGTTAAAGTAATATATTTAGTATATGTTCATTTGTTTTATATTACTAAATATATATTTGAAACAGTATCATGGAAAGACGACCAGTTGGAAGTGATAGTGCTCGTGAACGACAACATGTAAGCAGTTCTATAAACAAGAAAAATAAAAAGGTTGTTTATTCATTCATTAATCTACGATAAAGAAATGACAAATCAACCTCGATTACAATTGCTCAGGTGAAAAATTACGTTGATAATCCTGGTACATGATTTAATACCGTATTTTAACGGAAACAAGACCGTATGCTGTCGATCTACAATACGAATACGGCAAAAATAAAGTGAAAATATCGTCGCTGACATTGAAGTGACGATGATTTACAGTGATCCGTAACCATCTTCCTGCGTAAATAATAAACAAGCAGGTAATTGAACAAAATGTTGAGATTTCATTTGAAGCCGCTTGAGATCATGTTGATTCATTCACTATTGAAATAAAACATGAACAATTGATAAAAATATATCGACAATTCTTAAATTTTCGATCCACGTTGAGATGATCTTCAGACAGAATAAAATCGATGTTTTTCCAACGACAACCTATACCAATACATAAAACTATACCACCTATCACGATAACGATTGAAATACTTATTTTATGAAAACAATTCATGCTGTATTTCAATAGTGAATGAGGGTGTGGGTGTGGGTGTGGAAGGATGTGTGTATGGGTTTGAAATTCCAGTGTATACAAGAACATCTTCAATTAATTCACGGCGACAGCCACAGCCACTTCGACCGGCGCAACCACCGCAACCCGCAACCCGTACTCCACACCAATACTCACACCCGACAACACCCGACAACACCCGACAACACCCTACAACACCCTACAACACCCCACAACACCCCACAACACCCCACAACACCCGACAACACCCCACACCGACACCGACACCGACACCCACACCCTTATCCCATGTGAAATTTTCTAATTGAAATCGGATTTTTCTGCGCCATAATCAAAATTATCATTCGATTTTAATTTTGATTATGGTACAGAAAAATGCGATTGAAATCAGTGAATATTTTTCACTGGGCTTAGTATACCCAAAAAATTGCATTTCCTCTATTAAGATTTGATACCCTTGTATTCAGTTATTGTTCAACAATGAGTGCATTCGTGATCACTCGTTTTCGCAGTCATTTCAATCAGAATATTTTAAGAATAGTTTCATGTGCTATAGAGGCCTATTGCAACGAGAATTCATGTATGGTGTAAATATTTCAGGATCATTTTAAACACGTATAAGTTAGCATATAATGCATTAAATATAAATGCATCTTCTCAGTATATCGGTTTTTAAAGACAACAAGTCGAGTTCAAGTTTATTTTTAATTTATTGTCGCAAATAATCATAAATAACCTGTTTCGCTAGAAAAGAAAAGGTTTGAATTTGAATTATAATCGCGATTACACTGGCATTCGAATTCTAGAAACAAAACGGCTAAGTTGATTTGGGTGTATTTAAAGTGCTGACTGTTTATACGATTGGACAAATACTCCACATTTAGATTCATTCAGCTACTATAGATTAGATAGTGGGCTTTTAGTCATTTGATAGTTTATCGTATTCTTTGTTCAACTCTCTTCATGAATCGACCGAACGTGTTTTGAGAAACAACAGGTCTATGTGATACCATATTCCTGTGCGTGCTTGGAAGTCTAAAATATTCACCGCTATTGACATAGTATTACAATAAATATTTACCCCAAGGTTAGAGAAACTGACAGTAAAAACTTTAGACGACATAAACCGTTTTTTTCTGTCTCACATCTTCTCCCAGCTAAAATCTATCCATAAGATAACAGATTCAACAACCTCCATATGCGTATGTGTTAATCTGCATCCATGTCGCTACATAATAGTCAAGGTACAATGACGCAGCTTAGTTTTCGTATATCCAGGTTCGATGGAAGACTCAACATAAAAGAAGTCGCCCATCTGGCTGGCTCTCTGCTTTTACCACTCTCATTAGGTATTTTTACAGTGGTCATCACTATACATCAACAAAGCGTTGCAAATCAACAGCGACTCGAAGACAGAAAGTCGGCTCAGGAACAACGAGAACAAGACCTGACTTTATCACGCGAACAGCGTCTGCTAGATTTAAATGTCTCCGCTTGGCAACGTGAGCAAGATCTTTTGAGTGCGCGTGAACAGCGCGCTCAAGAATACTTAATTGTTGAAGAACAGCGCAATATTTCTGAGAAACTGAGAAATCAAGAGCTTGCAATGAATCATGATCAATATCGTAACTCGCTACTCGTTACCTATTTATCCGATATCGGTTTGCTATTAAAAAGTAGCAATGGATCTTTGACAATCGATCCAATTACCGCGGTCATGGCTTGAGCAAAAACACTGACAGTAATTCAGCAGCTTGATCCCATACGAAATAGTTATGTAATTCGATTTTTATACGAAGCTGGACAATTGTCAAATGGTCGTAATCCGCTTGATCTTTCGGATGCTCAACTAGACTATGTTGATCTCAGCAGTGAGCAGATATTTCATCGAAAAATGCACAATCTTTCTTTAGCCGGAACAGTTTTGCGCAATGCATCCTTTGCAAAACGAGATATGACCAATGCTAACTTCAGTGGAAGTGATCTCACCGACGCCAAGTTCATGAATACGAAAATTTTTCATGCAGATTTCTCAAATGCGATGATAGTTCGGGCTGATTTCTCCAAAGCGTACTTGAGTAATTCAAGATTTGATAGGGTAAAATCTCGACGTACTTTATTTGTCAAGGCAGAAGCAAAGAATGTTTCATTTATCTCTGCCAATCTGAAACAAGCTGTGTTTCATCAGTGTGCATGTGACTATACTGATTTTAGACAGGCCAATCTGCAGTATGCTGAGTTTAGCAGATCAATTTTAAAAGGTGCAAGCTTTGTTCAAGCTGAACTTTCCCGTGCCAACTTCTTCGGTGTCGATCTCAGACGATTGAATTTCTACCTAAGTACTGGAAAATCAGCCAATTTTTCCAAAGCGTCATGTGATAGTTCCATATGGACTAAAGCAGTGTTGCAGTCATCAAACTTTGTAAGCGCTAATTTCAGAAACGCTGACCTAAGTAATGCTACGATGGATCAATCTGATTTCGCAAACACAAACTTAGCATTAGCTACACTATCGTTTGCATCTTTGAAAGATGCTAATTTTGATCAATCCGATATGAAACTAGCGAATTTATCCTTCACAAGCATGTCGAAAATAACACGTATCTCGAATGAACAGTTGCTTAGTGCTGTATCGATCCGAGGTGCTCGTTTACCGAATGGAACTGTTGCACACGATTCGAATATATTAGTAAATGGAAACGCCGATTGTAACCGCCATCTGCTAGATACCGGTTGGTTTGTAGAGCCTTTTAATGCTATCATTGTATCATCACTGAACTACTCTAAGACTAACTGTGCTTTCATCAGTGTAACAAGCAACTCATCTACTTTGTCACAACGTCTTGATCTCAAAAGATATTTTGACTTGATTCGACTGAATCGTATTATCCTTTGCATTGAAGGTCGCATTGGTAGCAATGTCAAATCGATTCGTATCAAAGATCATGAAAATCGAGAAATCAGTTCATTGAGTTCATTACAGGGTAATATTGACAAAAACTGTAACAAGAGGTCCTTGTAACTGTAATCAGTTTTTTCTTTTAGGTCTGAATTTTTTCATATTGTGTACACCAATAAAGACTTTTCAGCCCCTTCTGATGATAGAATTTGCCGATTTTGGTTGGTGTGATGATTTGGTGTCTACATTGGAAACAATACCAAAACACGAGTCATATCATTAAGAGAAGACTTACTAATACGTCTATCGCACTGCTACTACAACATTTTACAAATAAATTTAAAATATTGTTCAAATCATTGCTGTCCCGTTAACATCATGGAGTTGTGCATTCCCACTAAGCTTTCAGATTCAACGCATTCTGTTAGCGTCAGTGTTGGATCATACTAACGCAAAACGATGATTAAGATGCGCCTTCTAGTCTAATTGGCTTAGGAAAACTGCCCGGATAGCAAGAAGTGTGGGTTCAATTTCCGCGAATGTCATCTTTTTCATCGTTCTGTCACATAGCATCATTGACACTGATTGTCTCTTTCGTTCAATACATGTTTAGAGCTAACGCACTCTACTTGCCTTCTCATTCAATTTTCAGAACTATATACTGCCCATGTGCTTCATTACGATGAAACTGCGGCGCAGTTACAGCGTAACTGCGATCGCACTGTGACCCGTAATTACGGGAAATTGCGACGTAATTATGCGTAATTACGATAAAAAATTCGCAGTTACGCAAAAGTGCGTCCCAGTTAATTGCAGTTATGCGTCACAGCTGCGTTACAATACATACGAGAGATCACTTGGCTTAAGTTATCATTTTATTTGTATTTTTATTGTGAACTTAAAAACTTTTTCCGTACAAAAAATAAAAAACTTAAAATTATAAAATTAAAATTTTTAGAAAAACTTCAAAAAAAAGATTAATTTACAACCGAAAACTTTAAAAGACATTTTAAATCTCGAAAATTAAGGAAAATCACTATCTAGAAAAATCAAAATGTTAGAAGCTAAAAAGTTTCAAAATTTACGAAATTACAGGTTAAAAAAAATTATGAATTTCTAAAATCATGGAAAATAAATATTTAGCAAAATCAAAAAAACAACATCTAAAAAATTTTAAAAGAATTTAATAAATAAGGTATAAAAACTTTCTTTAAAAAAATGTTAAATAATTTAAGAAAAAAAGTTTCAAAAATTGAACAACCAAAAAATCTTTTAATCAAAAAAAATTTTAAAATTTTTTAATATGTATTCTACTGTTTAAAGTAAAATGATTTATGAACGAAAATGTGACGAGCACTGCTATTTATACTGATTTTCTGTGGCTAAGTATTAGTGCTCGAGTGTGATTAATTATAAATAAGGAAGAATCATTTATAATTGGTCAGTTACCTTTACAAAGGATCGTACGATGTGATCACTCGGATGCAGTTACGTTGGCCTGCGTCGCAGTAAGCGTAGTTTCCTATAGAGACCTTCACTGCGATGAATGCGGCGTAGTTACGCATAACTGCGACGTAAAACTGCCTCTACGCGTAACTGCGGCGCAGTTGCTAAAAAAAAGGCGACATGGGATCGTTCAGCTGTTTTCATAGAATCAAATTTACTATACGAATAGTAAATAATGCCTTAATTTCTTTTCCAACAAAATTTTTACTAAGAACTGTCAGGTATAAATTCGAGTTTATTTGCCTGTTTGCATTATTATTTCAAGATATTGATAACTCTCAAAATACACGTGTTTGTATCCGAATGTTTTTGGCTCAAATGAAACTGATGTAACTGAGCGTTGAAATTTTTAGAAAAATCCTTTATTAATTTACAAACTACTGACTCCTAGTATGACAGTCCAACACGGCTCGGGATATATATTGCACTTTTGTCAATGACGAAAAACGTAGTGCTGATATCACATCTATTCTTGTTTTCTTTCCATCGAAGCAGCTCTAGCGCCAATAAAAGATAAGCTACTTAAAGAACTTCAAATTAATGAAAAATAGAAGATTTTCCTCAGAAATTACCGATCGAATTTAGTTAATTTCTCATAGAACTCATCATTTGAAGTTTATTAGTCGGAATAATATTCTCCATTTTTTTCATTTGAAGAGTGAAGATGGTGTGATTGGATATTAGAAGTATGCCATATCGACATGCACACTTAGTGAACCACACGATCTAGATATGATTGCCAATGAAGATGATCTGCAGCATCTTTCATAAAAAATAGCGACGAACTTAATGGTAAGAGACGTATTAACTCAGTGTTTTTTCAAGATCACGAAGAAAAAACTCGAATACCCTATGAATTGTATCATTGTGCAATAGATTGTAGTGCTTGATGATGAAAGAAATATTATAAGCAACATAGGATAATTTGTAACCGAAGGCTTTATTCATCTTGTTAGAATTGTCGAAGCATTCAAATGTTGCATTGTTATTAAATAAAGTTTCAAGTGTCCAGGGCAATACTACCCCATATGATCCTATCGGATACCAAGAATACCAAGGGGATCCTGTCGGAAGTTGTCGGAATCCTTGGTATTGGATTCGGATAGGAAGTTGTCGGATGTCGGAAAGTGTCGGGATCCCAGTATTCCGCCAGGGACCGCGTTCATTCCGACACTTTCCGATATCCGACAACTTCCTATCGGAATCCAATACCAAGGATTCCACCAGTTTCCAATGAATTCCTATCGGATCTGATACAATTCGATAGTTTTCTGGTAGAATCCGACAGGGTCCTCCAGTCGGATCTGTTGTTCTGGGTGGTTTTCATTTGGAACCTTTGAAATAATTGTTCATTGCGTTTCTCAAGGACTTTCATATCTTCTGACTCATCTGTGCTCATTGAGAAATTCGAAAT
This sequence comes from Rotaria macrura, assembly GCA_900239685.1. Classification (NCBI taxonomy): domain Eukaryota; kingdom Metazoa; phylum Rotifera; class Eurotatoria; order Philodinida; family Philodinidae; genus Rotaria; species Rotaria macrura. The sequence goes on along the minus strand of OENT01001368.1, from coordinate 20,094 downwards.
TACAATCATCTATATACATTCGTCTTTATTCAGATGGTTCCGGTTGTGCATTGGAACGTATGTCGCGTTGATACTAAGATTCGCAGTCACAGAAAAACATTCAAAATTAGCTATGGGATACGTTGAAATAAATCCGTTTTGCAGCCATAATCAATTTTTTCCTTTTATCTGTTGATAGAGTAGAGGATTTTTGAACTAATTCGTGTTACTTCAGAAATATAATCGATGAATGATAGCGAGTTAATAAAGTAAAAATGAGATTAACCGAGTTGTAGGGTTTTATTTTTTCCGAGTAAATCAAAGAGAAAGTACCGGCCCTTATATTTAGCAATCATACAAGCGTAACTTGCGGTGTTCTAATCAATGAATATTTAAAAGCAGCGATACTCCGTCGGAACATGACTTCGATCAATTTGTTTGACTGTGTTGCTGTGATAAAACAATGTACTTTAAATCCCTTTCGATGTTATTGTTTCTTCAACATCAAGAGTACTATGTCCATATAATCGTAACGAACAAAAATTGAATTGTCGATGTCGCATTACTTTTTTTTTCTTTCTATCCTGTCAAAAAGAAAACATCACAAATCTACTGGAATGTTCGATGACAGAAAGCATTATGAATGAAAATACAAGGTATCCAAGATGTTTGCAATCAATAAAAAAAGAAGTTATAACGTTGTTGGATTTTTTTTCTTTCATATGTGTTGTTGATTAGAATCTAAGTTTGGATTTTCTTTGTTATCAAGCTAATGCTTATTGCGTTGTTGAAATTACTTACTGTGATCCAGGATCATGTATACAACGAGAAAATTCTCTTTAAAAACCGACGATAAATAAGTTTTCTGTTGTTAAGGAAAATATATTCGTATAAGCCTAAGTGATCGATCAATTATGTGTCGAGTTAAACTCGGTTAACGTAGTTAATTAGTGATTTAGTATGACCGATACTGGAAACCTATCTATCGCATGCATAGACGATAATGGCTAATCTTGAACCAACTAATATAGAAATTTTGAATGAGAATATCTAAAAGAAAGGTTTTGATTAAGACATTCTTATCTGCGGGAGTAAGAATTGAAAGTCCTATTGAATTGACTATTAAACAGTGATCCGAACTTTTCCAGCACGATTTTAATCATACTTCACGTATGAAGATTCTTACTACATCCGATGACTTTCAATCAATGACTACTCTTCATTGGATATTTATTGACTCAAAACCATACATTCAATGGTATTATGGAGACTAAAATCGTTCGAAAGTTTTCGATGAGACCACACAATCATTTCAACATTAATCTGCAGTCTCTTACTTCTTTGTCAGAGAAAACCGAAAAAGAAATATGCCATTAACGAGAGCGGGTGAGATGTGTACTGTAATAATGGCATTCTGTTTTTCATTACTTTTGAAATTTACAAGAAGAACTTGCATGTCTTTTACAATTATGTTCTCCTTCGTGTAATCAATAATATCACCTTCATTTTTCTTCATTTAGTTTATCGAAACAAATGAATCTCGTTCTAATGTGTATGAGAAAAATCAAATTACGATGGAAAATTGAAATAATCCTGTATTTTCCTGATAGACAGAATACGTTCACTGTGAGAAGCACTCGATTAATGAGTACGAAAATAAAAAAATCAATAATAGATGTCTTCATAAATTATACATCTACGATTGAATCGTGCGTTGTGCTAGTGACAATAAAACTCAAAGTACTAGAAAAGACGATTTTACATTTTGATTATTTCAAATTAATGAACGCAGCAGGCACGTTTTCATTTCTTGTATGTTGTGTGAATACAGACGAAAATACTATTTTCTATCCTAATAGCTACTTTAGGAAAACAACGATAACTTTGTGCGACATCACATTTTAAATTGGAATTTTACTTATACGATTCAGTTCATGATACATGCAGAAATCATGATCGTAATCATCGAACTAAGCAACTTCGATGGTCAAATTGGATGAAATACATCATACAAATCGTTCAATATTATCATAGGATCAATACATAGTGTGCCACCATATTTCTTGTACCAAGTTTATGGTACACAAGGAACACTCAATAAAAAGTTTTAGGTTGAATTGATAATACTTGGGAGGAAAACTGTTGACAAGGTTTTTCTAGACCTTTGAGAATATGTTATTGAAATGTTTGATCCATTTTCGAACTCTAATAGAATAATTATACATGGTTAATTTTAGTAACCGTAAAGCTTGATAAATATAATCCAAGAGTTCTTCAACGTCAATCTAACATTTTCTGTTGAATTGAATCAATTGTTTAGAATGAGTGGTACCTGGGAAAATAGAAATATATGGTCGACTCTTTGCTCTAGTGACAAACGAGTCTATTGTGTTTCTGAATTCGATCATACCACCAAAATGTTATTGTGATAGCTCAACATGAAGAAAAACGATAATTCAACTTGCGGTACTGCAGTCGCTTGTTTTTTCGTTCCAGCTTGAAAAAAATCTTTTAATGAAAGTAAGGTTTCAATTTAATGACACTTGAATCAACAAGCGAAGACGACAAATTCAACGCAAGTCAGAAAGAATAGTCATATTGGCAACGGTAATGCTGCTAAAATACTTTCTCTTTTTCTTTTTCATTTTGTTTACAATCTTCTATTCCGGTTATAACTTGGTGAACTTTGTCGCCGAAAGTCAACTAAAAATCACCAACAAGCTTCGCATATATTAAAAGAGCAAGTAAATTCAGTTGTTCCCCCACACAATATTTTCAATCACATGACACACGCCATGAACGAAAGGGTACGACGGCGAATCGCCGAAAACTATACGGTTGTATGGGTCGATGCAAGCATTGATCCCAACAATCTTGATTGCCAGAACACACTTACAGAGCTACGGAGTGTTGTAAACCAAGTTGAACAATGCACATCTGCTGAACAGTGCATTGAACAGCTTGGCGAAAGCGAAGAAGAGACCATCTTTGTGATTTCTTCCGAGGCACTCGGTCAGCATCTGGTGTCAGATATCCATGGTATGCCGAAATTGGATGCCATCTACATCTTCTGTGACAACGAACAACACCATCAACAATGGGCACAAAATTGGCCAAAGATCAAAGGCGTCTACAACTCAATCAAGGCTATATGTGAAGCATTGAAGGTGGCAGTTGAGCAATGCAATCAAAACAACATCGCAGTAAGCATTACAACTCCTCAGTTCAGAAGCTCCGGAAAAAGTCTCAACGAGTTAGAACCGAGTTTCATGTACACACAAATCTTTAAAGAGATTGTCATTGAAATGGAACACAGCCCGGAAGCCATTAAAACAATGGTTAAATTTTGCCGCGAAGAATACAGCGGAAATAAGAGAGAAACACGGCTGATCACTGAATTTGAACGCACATACGAACCATCAAAAGCCGTCTATTGGTACACACGGGACTGTTTTACATACAAAATGCTCAATAAAGCATTACGAATACTCGATTGTCGTGTGCTCATAAAAATCGGCATTTTCTTACGGGATTTACATCAGCAAATAGAACAACTTTATAGAGAACAAGTCAGCAACTTCGATGGGAAGCCACTTTATCGCGGTCAAGGCATATCGCAAGATAACTTTGACCAACTGGCTGCAAGTAAAGATGGTCTTATATCGTTTAATAACTTTCTTTCGACAAGTCGAAACAAAACCAAATCCACTGAATTTGCTGAATTGTCGATAGGAATTAAAGACACGGTAGCAATTCTTTTTATTTTGACAGTAAATCCACAATCGACATCAACTCCATTTGCATCAGTCCGAGAGTGCAGTGCCATCCCGAAAGAAGACGAAATACTATTCACGACTCACACTGTATTTCGAATTGGAGATATGAAACAAATGGCCAACAATGATCGTCTATGGGAAATAAACATCACTCTAACAGATGATAATGATCCACAATTGGCAGAACTTCACATACGATTAAAGGATGAGATTGACGGTACCGGATGGTATCGAATGGGAAAGCTAATGCTCCAAATCGGCCATTTCGAGCCAGCTGAAGAGATTTACACAGAAATAATAGAGAATCCTTCCACTGAAGCCTATCGAGCTCAGATTTCACACACGCTAGGAATATTGAAACAGCAGCAAGGGCACTACATGAAAGCACTTGAACATTACGAAAACGCATTAGCAATACGACAAAAAACTCTGCCACCAACTCATTCCGATTTAGCTACAACGGTCAGCGACATCGGAGAACTCTACGACAAAATGGGTGAATACATGAAAGCTCTTGAATATCACGAAAAAGCCTTAAAAATTCGAGAAAAAGCACTGGGTCCGACTCATTCCGATTTGGCTACTTCGTTGAACAACATCGGATTAGTGCACTGCAACATGGGGGAATACAATAAAGCACTCGAATATTACGGAAAATCACATCATATCCTAGAAAACACTCTCCCTCCGACTCATCCCCATATAGGTCTTTCGTTCATCAACATCGGTACAGTGTACAGCAACAAGGGTGAGTACACGAAAGCACTTGAACATTACGTAAAAGCACATCATGTCTGCGAAAAAGCTCTACCTCCGACTCATCCCACCTTGGCTTCTTCATTCAGCAACATCGGATCAACGTACTACACCACGGGTGAATACACCAAAGCACTTGAATATTACAGAAAAGCAAATGAAATCTTCAAAAGCGCTCTGCCTCCGACACACTCTGATTTAGCTACTTCGTTCGACAACATCGGATCTGCGTACTGCTCGATGGGTGAATACACAAAAGCACTTGAATATTACGAAAAAGCACATGAAATCTACAAAAGCGCTCTGGCTTCGACTCATCCCAATTTAGCTACTTCCTTCGACAACATCGGATCTGCGTACTACTCGATGGGTGAATACACAAAAGCACTTGAATATTACGACAAAGCACATGAAATCTACAAAAGCGCTCTGCCTCCGACTCATTCGGATTTGGCTACTTCGTGCAATAACATCGGATTAGTGTACAGCAACATGGGTGAATACATGAACGCACTTGAATATTTCGAAAAAGCGCTTCATATTTGGCGGAATATACTGCCACCAACGCATCCTCATATAGAAATTGTCAGAAACAGTATTACCGTTGTCCGAAAAAGGTTGTAAAGCTCGAATGTTTTCTTCATCCTATTTTGATAAACAGGATTTGATCGCTTCTTTTTGCTCAATTTTGTTATTAGATAAACTCGCGCGCGACGAGGGAGAATACTCTAAGTCTCCCAAGGGTGCAATATGGTGGACTACGTTTGACAGGTAGGGTAATGAAAATAGAGATACTGACTTAAAACGTCAACTGGGATCTATGAACATAAAGTGGCTTTCCTAGTACATCACTGTTTCGCCATAACAGGACAGATATTCTTCGCTTGGCCAAATTACGAAGCCAGTTGGCTGACTGTGATAGAAAGGTGTCTCCTCTACCCAAGTCGAATCCTCACGATTATTAACGATCATTTACGGTTTAATACGGCCGCCGTGACCGTATTTTGTCGTAATTCAGTCTAAGACATGGCTCAGTATTACGATCGTATTTCTCCGGGTCGTGTACGGTAAAATACGATCATCTAAGGAATGAAGAAAATTGCTGTTTATGATCATCTTGATGAAAACTCTTCACTTTGTCGTGTATCGATCGTTTACGGTAAAATACGATCTATTGCTAAGATCGTTTGCGATTGGAAACGACTGTATACCTTCGTTTACGCCACGGAGAAATACGATCGTAATACTGAGTCATGTATTATGGCGAAACACGATCGTGTACGCCCATGTTAACACAAAACGCAGAAATCGCTCGTTTAAATGCGTTCTTTAAGTGAAACGCATACACACGCGCTGAAAAGTAAATGAAAAATGCATCTGGACGCGATTTTGCGCGATCTGCGTCTGAACGTGGGTGAACTTGGACTGGAAGCGCATGTTGACGCGTTTTCTTTTGGAATCGCGTCTCCAGTGAAACATTTTTTGCTTCTAAACGCGATTTTAGTTAGAAGTGCGTCTAGTAGCGATTTTTCTATTTTTGCGACTCGCTGAATCCATTGTGGAGCGACGCGTCTGAGTTCGATTTTATTTGAAAATGCGTCTCCAGTGAAACTTTTCTTGCGTCTAGACGTGGCTTCAGTTGCAGCGCATTCGAACACAAAACGATGTTGAGCATGAATCACGCTCAGACCCATTCGATGTCCATCCGGTTACGATATATACCAGCCTCGATTCAGAACCTTGTTAATACAAAACTATTGCCGCATTTTTTCCATCCCCTGAAAAATAGTTCTGAAGATTTTCTAGAAAATTAATTTAGTCTGAATAACTTCGAAGGTTCAACAATTTTGAAATTGTTTTTTCTCCTGAAATATTATAAGTGCGTTTTAAATAGAAGAAAGCAGGTACATCGATTCTAAAACATCAGTAGTCAACAATCGAAAAACGATAAAAGAAATTAGAGACCAGTTTTTTGAAAACTTTCGATATAAGATCAACTTTCGTAAAAAAACGTAAAGAATATTTCTCTAAAACATTAACCGGTATAATTAGACATTTTTTAAATTATGTAACTCATTTTATATAATCTAATTTTTTCGGATAAGTTAATGCATTTATATTAAAAGCAATAATTCTAATTTTATATATGCCGAGCATTTCAATGACACATACATCTGTAATTGTTAATAGACGATACATATATAGAATACATTTCGTTGTGTAACTTATGTGAACCCATGTGATTCAATGATATGTACACTTGCTTTCTAATCGCTAGTTCATTTGTTCTAATCTCACTTCTACCATTTTAGAAACATTAAAATTTAAACTTTCTGTTGACCTCTGGTTAGGTAAAGACTATCGACAGGCAATATCGATAGCGACTCAGATCAAACCTGAGACGGATTAAAATACATTTTTGAAATTTAAAATATTGAGGAAGTCGCGTCCAGATGCGCCTTCAGGCTGGATCGCGTCTGGTAGCGATCTTCTCATCAATCGCGTCTAACCGAGAGCTAATATAGATCTGCGTCAGAACACAAGGAATGTTTCATCTGAGCTGCATCTCTACGCGTTGGGTTGTGGCGATTTCGACGCAAACGAAACGCGCCTCAGATACATTTTCACTCAAAAAATGTTTACATGGGCGCCATCGTATATGGTCGTAAACGCTCGTTGATGGAGTCCGTAATCATCGACCTGAGTAGTAACGATACATAAGAAAGAGTATGAAAGAAATATTCTATCCGGAATAATATCTCACGTAACTCATTTTAATTTAACTAACTATCTTGAAACGCAAAATATGTCAACGGTACATGAATATATAGCCTATTTAATAAATCATATAATGCCATAGAAATTAAAATTTATTCATTCATATCTGAATGTAACATTGTTAATACGTAAGCTTACGTTTTTAATTTTAATTATATGTATAATATAATACAATATTGTAAAATAATGATCATGACCAGTAAGAATGAGTCGTGGTGATTTGGATGTGTTGACACATGTCTTATATATGACTGTTTCACCATTTTGCTAATAGATAAATCAATTAGAAGTTGATAAATGATTGATTGCTGTATTGCATCATTAATATAAATGATGAGAAATCAATAGCATCAATTAAAGTCATTTTATTTTCGATGGTCTTATTTGATAGAAAAAAAATCCTGATTCATGTCTAATAGGTATAGACAATGATAATGACTGTTTCGTACCACGTTGTAAATTTCATTTGATAATTTTTTATGTCATTATTTCTCTTATTCTCATTCTCATTATCATCTGATATCACCGAGACGGCAACGTGATGGTATGACTACAGAACGGAACACAAGAGTAAACCTCCCCTCGCATGGAATCGAACCATGCACCTCCTGGTTTCCGGGCAGACGTATTAACCACTGTAGTAGAAAGGAGTATGTATCATTAGTGATGCTATTTGAACGGGCATCATTGAATGAGTTCAGACAAACCTGGGCACCAAGGGAGTTTTCAACTCGATGTTTACGAGTTTCAAAGCGATATGTCGAGAACATTTCGGCTTTTTGAGATATGTGTTAAGTGGACTTCTGCCAACTCTCCTACAGTCTCAACCCCCACACCCCCCCCCCGCCGCCCTTATGAAATGAAAGAGATTGAACTCCTCCAAAACTTTCCGGATTCATTTCTTTAACAGAGTCCTGATTGGTGCACCAAATTGCAAAATGTATGTACTAATTTTTATTCCTATTGTAAACCCATAGTTATCTGTATTGCTATACTGTCATATGTGGTATCTTGTGTTAAGTGGGAGCTATTGTCGTAGATTATTGTTAGTCTTTCCTATTGTTTGTTGTTCGATTCTATTTCAATTTCTGGTCTATATTTTTCTATATCTCTTTTCTCTGTTTTTGTTAATCATCTATAAGTTTACTCATGGTACTGTAAGGACCATAAGGTCAGTAGTTATTGCATAATAAAAAAAGTATGCACCATTCGTTCCGCCTTATGATCGAAGGTTAACACTTCGATCATAACATAATTCATTAATTATTTGGTCTGGAATAACAGTGAAGACTTGTTGCAACTTACCATTGAAATGTTACAAAAATATCAATAAATTCGATTCGAGAAATGAAATCGTAGAGTGCTTTTGTTTTGAACTAGTGATCCATTCACAATAACTATAGATAATTCGACATGTCAAATGGTATCTTCCAGAGCTCCGCAGGACGGGATGGGACGAGACGGGACAATAAAAATGAAAAGGTGGCGGGATGGAGCAGGACAGGACTGATTCCTTTCGGGACGGGACCAGATAAATTAACTTCTCTGTCCCGCCAATTTCATTCAAGCACAATTTGCATTGAGTATTGTGCATTCATTGTAGTTTTGCAGCATTTATGCATTGAGTTAAGCATGTAGAAGTTAGAGGTCAGTCGATTGGTTGTCTTCACACAATGTCAATATGTCACTTGTATCAAACGATACAGTGATTGTATTGTAATCATCGTTCAAGTCATTTCAATCTTTTTTCAATTATTTAGATGTTGACAATATATTGTTTTTGATCAGGTACCCGAGGTACAGTGTTTTAGCTAGTGTTTCTGATTGTAATTTTCATTTTTTTCTTGTAATACGGAGTTCTCATGTAAATATTATTGGGAAACAAGTTTGCCATCTAAAAATCATTGTAATAGAAAGTTTTCTCATGTAAATACTATCTTGTAACTACGGATCTTCAAAGTGGTCCAGTGAGACCGGGACTGGGGCCAAAGATTTTGATTTTACGGGACCGAAACGAATAACTTATTCAAGTGGCCCCGATATGTCTCCTTTTATGGAAAAAATTTGAAAATGTATGCTTAGTCTTGCAAAAAATTGCTTGCGTTTAAGAAAATTGTTTGCTTAATCTCTGCTGGGTTAAAACGTGAAACACAATGTAGCTACTGCTACTAATTACTTGAAAGTTGTTTTCTTTGATTTATCTTGCGAAGCATAGCTCACAACCATTTTACTAAACCTCTAGGACTACATTAATGAAGAAGCTCATCTACAATAATGATATCCCAATGACTTATGGTTTTGATCGTATATCAATAACATCACTCAGGATCACCATGTGAGTGTGAAGGTCGCGACTGTTAGGATCTGTGACGTCTCTGTAACCCGTCTGTCATGGTCTGTGATAAAGGGGGAGAGGCACGTTGGTAACGATATTTGGAAGAGTAGGAGTGTGTCAGAATTTTCTACCCTGAACACTTCAACTCTCCTTTCACATCATGTTTCACAAAATTGGAATCAGAATCTATAGAAAATTTTAACCAGCACAAGGATCGGGAACAAAATCATTTTCTCAACGGGACCAGGATTCGAAAACGTTTTTAACGGGACGGGGACCAAAAAATGATGGTCCCGCAGCTCCCTACTTGTGACTGATAAATAGTAAAATAATTAGATTTCATCGAATAAGAAAGTGGAAACTAACTAGTATGTTTCAATCACATTATCAAATAAAAAAAAAGAAATACGTTTATATGTTAGAATAACACGGGACGGGCGGTACTAGTAGTGCGGGATACGGGACGGGACGGGATCGTAAAAAAGCGAATAAAGCGGCACGGGGTTGCCCGGACAGGACGGGACGGGAAAATTTGTTGGTCGTCTCGCGGAGCTCTGGTATCTTCTTATTGAATCGTTTGAGAACCATACTGTAGAAAATCGTGCCCTGGATGAAGAAAAATAGCGAAAGCAATTGTGATAGTACTCAAATTTTTCGATCGTAATATTCTGTTCACTAGAAATGCTAGAATTTTACAAAGGATTACCCATTCAACAGGGCTAGCAGTAGTAAAATTTAAAATAATACGAAAAAGATTCCATCAGAAAAGAAACATTTCATGATTATTTCATCGAAATCAATAAAACAATTGTTAAAAAAAATCGTAATAGTGTTCCATTTTCATTTTTTTGGTTTCTGCCATCACTATTGGTTTCTCTGATAAAATATATATTTGTTTAGGTATATTCCCATTTCACCGACTGAATGAAAAATATATTCTCTTGTTGGTCGTGGTGACACTGTCCAACCGTTTTATAATGAATGTCATCATAAACCATTTCTATTAGTGAGCATGAGTTTTCCTTTACACATAAGAATACCACGTAGAATATACTAGAAGAAATATAATGGGTTTTTTTTCTCGTCTCCGAAAAAACAAATATAAATACATGAACTGTCGATATAACATATGCATTAAAGTCAATATGTCTTTGATTACTGAAACCACTTAAAGGTCGAAAAGGCTCATTACTTGATGAATATCGTTATCATCGTAACCGAATTCTCAACACTACTACTAGTTAAATTGTTTTTCTTCAAATAAATACTGTTGAATAGAAAGTTTTGATGAAGAGGGGAAAACAGCTTGTCGACGAAAGGACACTGAACCATTTCGAATGTGTTCTTCTGGCAACCGCAAACAATAGAACTAACAGACTCTAAATATATCAATTTTAAAGATAAAACGAACTACGTTGGTGTTCTTCTAGATTTAATTAAATGAACGTTCACTAGTAAAACTGTTGTCCATCGTCACAAGAAGAAAGAAATGAATTTATCATAATCTTCAAATTATCATGACATTTTCAGAGAAAATACTGATGCAAAACTAACTAACAAAATTCAATTTCGGCTTCAACATCCATTGCTGCCAATGGAAAACAATATCTGTCACTCCGCGTATCAGGTGATCTAAATACCATATGAGCTGTTGATGAACAAGATTATCAAATGTAACATGCAATGTAAACATCTTTGCATAAATATCAAGCTCTCTCAGACCGTCTAGCCGACTTGTAAATAAATCAAAAAGACAAACAGCTCTAAAAGAAGTCCTTGTCACTTCACAATCGTGCACAAGCACATTTTCTATTCTCTATTGGTTTCTTTTCATCAGAAAAGAAATGAGAAAACACGCGTTAAATGATGACTTTTGTAATATAAAGAGTGTTCTTTCCGATGGTACATTGGAAAATAAAATTTACTGTTGGTTCTTGTAGCAAGATTTAACATTGTCTGAAAGAGACCAGGTAAGTTGGTTGCTCTTATCACCAACTGCATTCCCACAACGATAAAAAAATGTTTTTTTTTGAATTTTTTCTTGCAAAACTTCTAAAGTGATAGTTTTTGCAAAAGATTCGATTTTACGAAAAATTTCATGCTTAATACATGTTTGATTAAACACTCAAGAGTGGATCTAAAACGTTTTTGAGAATGCTAATATTGATAGAGTTTTTGATGCGCTACAGTTTCGTGCATTTTTTGTTCAAGTCTGACAATTGAAGCTTGATTTAATTTAGAAATACAAACTTTTCAAGTTGAAAAATACGGTGCAAGAACTAGTTTAGAGGTGTTTGCTTTTTGATTTTTCTTCTTTCTCAGATTCTTTCTATGAAAATATGTGTGGTACAAATTTTGTAGTTCAGACTTTGCTCTTTCTAATAAAAAGACTTTTGCATCACATTTTACTCTAAAATAGAATTGCGATCTTAAAAATGTCATGATTCATGAAGTTCAGAAGAGAATGTTGCGGTTTTGGACATAAACTCTTGTGATGAACATTATTGAATTTATTCTGATGTTCTTTGAAAGGGACATTCAGTAAACTCTAGACCTGGATGTGCGTGATTGTCAAAAAAATGTACTTCTACTATTGTGTAATCAACAAAATATTAATGATACTTTTTGGATTGGCTTTTCTCAGTTTTCATATATCGTACTATGAATTGATCTATTCATCATCGATACACAAATAAGAATATTTTCATGTAATAAGGATACATTTTTTTAGAAACTGCCAGTTAAATAATAATCCCAATACTATTAAGAGAATTCTTTTCAGAATTCAGATCTCATCTTTCAAACTACATTAGTTTATACTGCATTGGTTTAAAAATATTCTTAGAAAAATATAATGAATTGAATGCTTCTTAAATAAATCAAGAGGATATAGTTATCCATGATTGATATTGTAGAATATTAATTTGAAATACAATAAGATCTGTGCTGCAAATCGCTCACCTATCAGTGTACATTAATTATTTGAATTTCAAGTAGATTTTAATTATTAGAAAAACTGAAAGATAGCAAAGGTTTTCATTCAAATATGACGTCAAGAATATATTTTTTTTGTCATGTGAATATGAATCACATACAGTAATTATTACTTTTTATTGATGGAATTAAGCTAACCTTTGTCAAAAATTGATTTTGACAACATTTGAATTCTTCTATATTTAAAATTCTCTCAATCTTAACATTCATGTAAAAATGGTTAAATTTATCTTCGTGTTCTTGACGCCTTTCTGTAGTTTTATATGATATTCAAGTTATTCATCAACATCAAATTGATTTAATGCTAGCACATATCGTTGTCAAGAGTACATCTATTTCATAATTATGTTCACTTTGATTATAACGTTGGGTATAGTAAAGTCTCTATTGGAAACTAACTATTATGCAGTGCAAAAATCGAATTTTCTCATTTCTGAATCACGTATGAATCCGCTTGCTTTTCTTTTTCAGATCATGGCATCAAAATCTGGCTTTTATTCGTTCCGTACCGTCTCCACACAGGTATACTACAATTGTTCATATCTAAGATATGAATTATTTTTATTGTGAATAATTTATTACTGACAGATAATTGGAAAAAATTAAACATCCTTTTTTTTCTTAAATCCATACAATAATGATTTTATGCTTTATGTTCTTTGAATGAATTATGCATTCATCATGTTCATCTTATTTAACATTGTTGTACAGTCAACAACTGAAAGTGAAGTTATTTAACCTTGCTATTGAAATTTTACTTGCACAAAAGTAATTCGACGTCGTTGTCTATAGATATATTCCTTGCTGAATATTTATGACATACGTATTTTTCCATATACAGATGGAATTGTTTCACAAAACAAAGAAAGTTAAATAAAACTGCATAATAAATCGATTTAATTCAAATGCAAACGAAGAGAATAAATAGACTAGCAATAGAATAATTCAGTTCCGCTTCAGAAAAGTCGGAAAACAGAAGTAGCGAGTCGTTATTATTATCGTATTGCAAGATACTGAGTATTCAATTGTTCGAAACTCAGATCTTATTCATTCAGAAAAGGTATCTTTTCTATATTCGAGTAGTAATTAATCATTTATTTTGAAAGACAAATAGGATGTTATAAATGTCTTACATTTTGAGCTTGGGATGGATCGTAATGGCAAATTTCTTTTAATGATACGTTCCAAGGCTTTGAGTATCTTGCGGGAAAAAAACATTTAGTGAGATACAATGTTGTATGCAATAAAATAGAATTTTATCATGTGTGAAATCAAAACGTCGGTGACTGGACAATTCGTCGCCGGACAATTGGTCGCGCTGACAATTCGTCGTATAGACAATTCGTCGCATACATAATTGAATGTAACACAATTAATGTAGAGGTAGAGAGACAAATTTATTTATAGAATAGTCCTTGTGAGAGGAAGATTAATTTTATTGAGAAATAAAAATTACAGAAAAGGGAAAGGAAAAAATACAGATAGACAAAACAAGAAAAATACAAAAAACAGTTAAAATCATTGCTTTAAATTTAAACTTACCTTTGCAATCCCGATTCTGGCATCGAAAAATCATTTTCACATCAGTTTTTTTTTCTAAAGTATAAATGTAAGCTTCATAAGCAAGCATCAATTTTCCTTTCTCGCTTGAGAATTTCTTGGTTGTACTCGTCCTTCTTCAAACAGTAATATATAATTGTGATATTTTTAAAATAAGTGCCTCGTTTCGCTTTCTAGAATTATTTTATATTAAACATTCAAATTAATTTTTTCCTATTTATTCGTGAATACTATTAGAACAGTGTCTTCTTGATTGCGGGTGGTTTTTCTTAATTGGAGGGGGGAAATGACCGCAGCTTGGAAAATGTTCGTACGATGTAAATAAGTGAAAATAGATAGAAGGATATTGTGAACGAAGATGGCTTTTTGAGAAAGAAATTATCTGATTAGAGCTAGTCCAATGATGAATATCATATGTTATGCAGACGATTATTATGCATGTGGTTATTACTAAAGTGTTTAAAGTGAATGAAAAAAGTAAAATGAATTAAATCAAAATGTCAACACATAGTAACGATAACTTCTCTGAAACTACCACACAATTCGGCAAGAATGCCATAGTGTTTAAAAATTATCATTTTTTATTGCGGCGAACGAAAAAAATGGAAATCGAGTATGGGTTTGCACTCATAAGTTATGCAACACTACCATAACCATACACGAAGGTTAACTGTTTTCTTTCTTTTCTTCTCATTTATGGTGCTTTTGTTTTCACCAATAAATTAGTGTCTTCACTTCATTGTGCGAACATATTCCAGTTAGCGGTCACTTTTGTATCGCCCCCTGGATTCTGCTTTGCCGTCATTTTCCCCCTCCAATTAAGAAAAAACCGCCCGCAATCAAGAGGTATCCACTAGAACATTGATTTATCGCTTGATGAGATAACAGATTGATGAGGAGTAAGAAAGGTCATGTAGATTGATTAATTAGGATTTTTACTCTTTCTTTTTTATTCTTATTATTTTATTTTACGTTTCGCCGTCGACCGACAGCTTCGTCAGAAAATTTATTTTGATGTATAGACTGAAATATTTTAGACATTTAAACATGTTTTGATATAAAATGATGGAGAGAGAAAATTGAAAGAAAACACGGAGTGGTCAAGTATGTAAACATATAACCCTCCTTCTTTTCTAGGTATAGCAATAGTAAATAGATAGTGGAACGGAAGACGGAGATAGCTGGAGAAGAGAATATATTTTAAGTTTCTACTTCTTCCGTTCCACTATCTCCGTCTTCCATTCTATGATATATGGAATAGTCAAATAATCTTTGTTTTGTATCTATTTTCTTTTTGATAATTTTGGATGACATCTTTAATATGGGCATCCATGATTCATTAAGGTCTTCATGTCGATTGATAGACTGATTGACCACTGAGTATATAGCTTCTTTTATTTTCCTCTTTTGTCTGTTGATTTCCATATCAACGATGAAAGATTTATTGATTTGAAATGTACATTTTTGTTTGTTCTTGTGATGATGTTCAACCATTTCAGATTTACGTTCATTCTTTGCTATTGTTTTTTTATGTTGATTTATTCTTTTTATTAGACCTATTTTCGTTTCACCATTGTATATTGCGCCACACTCACATGGTATTTGATATACGTTCGATTTGCTTCTGTTTTTTATTGTATTGTTTAGTGACGATTGAATTTTATTTGGGTATGAGAAATATAATTTTATTCTTAATGTTTCCAGTTTTCTTTTCAGGACTTCCATGCCTGGTACAAATGGCAGCGATAAAATATGTTCGAATTCTTTGTTTTTTCCTTTTTTGTTTTCATTGTTGTTCTTAATTTTATTTTTTTCCCTTGGCTGTACGTTTTCCATAGTTTTTTTAATAATTGATTCGATTACGTGTTTCGGATAGTTGGATTTTACGAGCATGTGTTTCAGCTTTTCTAAGTCTTCTTTTTGTTCTTGTCCATCAGTTGTTGTTTGTATGATTCGTGTAGCCATGTTAGAGATTATATTCATTTTTATTGATTTGTGGTGACATGACTCGTAATTAAGTAATCTATCAGAAGCTGTTTGTTTTCGAAACCATCGTATTTTAATTTTATCATTATTCTCGGATGTAGATATTGTCGTGTCCAGGAAGTTGATCGATCTTTCCTCTTCGTATTCACAGGTGAATTTTATTTTTGATTTTATTTGATTTAATTCTTGAACATATCTTTCCAATTGATTTTTATCCATTCTTGTTATTACCAAGATATCGTCGACATATCTCCAGAATTTCCCTTGTGTATTAATATTAGACATATGTTTGTTTTGATAGTCGTTCATGTATAAGTCGGCAAGAATGGGAGAAAGGCAGTTCCCCATTGGAAGACCTCGTTTCTGTCTGTAGAATTTTCCATTAAATTGGAAGTAACTGTTATTTAATGTCAGTAACAACATTTGTTTTAAATCAGTTTTGGTGAAACTTGATTCACAGAATTTTTCCGATTGTCCTATTAAATTCAATGCAATGTCAACGGATCTTGTTATTGGTACATTGTTATATAAATCTTCTACATCGAGACTTGAAAATGTTCATCCTTATCGATATTTGTTCTTGATATCATTTGGATGAAATGGTTTGTACTACAGACAACATTTTTGATGGATTCTCGTAGTTGTTTCAAGAATGTAAATGTGAATTTAGATAGGGGCGATAATATGGTATTTTTGCTACATGTGACTATCCTCATTGGGCAGTTTTGTTTGTGCAACTTTGGTTGTCCTCTTACTTTTGATAAGTCATCGATTGAGGTGAGTTCATACTTTTGTCTTTGCGTTATTCGTTTAGATTTTTCAAGTTTATTTATTATTTCTGTTAACTTTCTTTTGATTTTTGTTGTTGGATCATTTGATTGTTCATATGTCATTGGGTCTTGTAGTTTTTCTTCAACTTTTTGGATGTAATCAAATTTATTCATGATCACGATCTTCCCTCCTTTATCAGCTTGTGTAATAACTATATCTTCCATAGTTTTTATTTCGTTGAAACATTTTCTTTCTTCCGGAGATAAATTATTTCTTTTTGGTTTCCTCCACCTTTGTATAAAAGTTGCTATTTCTGCAGTTGCTGTTTGTTTTATGATCTTTGGTGCCATTAATATAGATGATTCTGTATTGGCAATGATGTCTATGATATTGACTGATGTAGGTGTTGGGATAAATTCAAGTCCTTTAGACAGTACTTGTAATTGAGTAGGTGTGAGTTGTTTGTTTGAGATGTTTACTATATTTGAATAATCATGGTTTTCTTTAGAGTTGTTGTCGGTGGTATTGTTTTCTCTCTGTTTTTCTACCATTAATTTGTTTATTTTCTTCTCGTGTGTTTTAGTTAATGTTATCTTCTTATTTTTATTATGCTTGTTAATCCACTCAATATCATTATTATGTAAACCATTGGGATTTCTTTGGTTCATGTATGTTATCAGGATCTTTTCTTGTGTTGCTAATTCAATTTGATTAAATCGTTGTCGTTTATATTGCCATGTCAAAGGGTTGTTTCTTATTTTTGACATTATGTTTTTAATTAAGTTACCGTTGGATTTCAATTGCGTGGCATTTTTGATAATCATTCCTTTCGGAATTAGATTTTTATCCTTACAATTTTTGAGAAATTTGATGTGTTCTTCAATTTTTGTTTTGTTTTGATATAATTTTTCCAGTCTTCGAGCTATTACATATATCCTCTCGCCGTAGCGGTTGCGAAATTGATGAGGAGTAAGAAAGGTCATGTAGATTGATTAATTAGGATTTTTACTCTTTCTTTTTTATTCTTATTATTTTATTTTACGTTTCGCCGTCGACCGACAGCTTCGTCAGAAAATTTATTTTGATGTATAGACTGAAATATTTTAGACATTTAAACATGTTTTGATATAAAATGATGGAGAGAGAAAATTGAAAGAAAACACGGAGTGGTCAAGTATGTAAACATATAACCCTCCTTCTTTTCTAGGTATAGCAATAGTAAATAGATAGTGGAACGGAAGA
>OENT01001367.1:0-46532 GCA_900239685.1 Rotaria macrura | reverse complement strand
CACTAAGTTATTGTCCCGATCTGATAAACTTCACTACAAATTGAAACGCTTAGAAAGAGCTGCATAGAATCGAATGATATCCTTAAAGATTTGCCATTTATTCATCAAAAATAACATTCTTAGTATAGGCGAGTCGACTCGGCGATTTACAAAGTCAACTCGTGCTCGCCGCGGTTTAGAAAAATACCGACTCGCCTCGCCTCGTGGCGGTGCGAGGCAAGGCGAGTAAACTCGGCGATTTTCGGATCTCTGGTGAGTAGTTCAAAGTCACATAGGGCCCCATTTTTAGATCCTTTATTTATTAGGAGATCAGCGAAGTTTTCCAAAGTCATGATTTTTTTGTTGCGTGTCCTATGGGCTATAGGCACAGTTTAAAGGACTTAATTATTAATCAGAATAAATAATCAATGAAATATTAGTATGATCAAAATTTCAGTTCTCTAAGATGAGTAGTACAGAAAATATGTTTATGAGGAAGCACCGGAAATGACGCCTTTAAGTGAATCTAGTGGTATGGACGAACTCGTCAACAGTGCGTAAGTTTAAACTGAATTTTTAATAATGAGTACCGTACTTCAACACTTATTCGCTATTAAAATTTCAATCCAAATCAATTTTATGTTCGTGAGGTAAGACAATGAAGAAAATTCACAAAAAATGCCATTTTATGATGATAATTCCCTCAGAAGTATTTTACTGTTTCAAAAATAGAGCAATTTTCTTTCAAATGGCTTGCATAAAATTTTTTAACATACTTTCATCAACAACGTGTCTTTGATCGTGCAGCTTCTGTAGAAGTTTATCGTGGTTGATGTCGACTTACTCATAAAAACAATGTAACAACGTTATCTGCTGTTTTTTTCAAATCTGACTATTTTGATTACAATGTTTCCAGTTTTAGCTGCGGTTGAATTTAAACTCAACTCTGTAAAGTTTACCTAAGAAGCAGACCTTAAAATTTGAATAGTCTATAGTGTTGTAGACGGGTTGTTCTTCAATTGATAAATTATTGCTCCCAGTTTATGGTTCTTTTCACACAGTATAACGTTTGGCATTGATAAAGCGTCAAGTCACATCGAAACATGGCTGTTAATAGACCTTTGTAACATTTCAGTTTTTTTCTCACTATCATTCTTAAGTTGATACAAATTTATTAACTTAATCGATTTGTTTTGGTTTTGTCCAAAATATGTTGGAAGTTGCGAGAAACTATTACAAGGTTGACTCATTATAGATGTTGACTTCACATTTGTCTAACTGGCGAGTCATGTTGCAAAATGCAAATTTCTTTCTCTCCTATCATTAGTCATATTTATCTGTGATGTAAAATACCTGAGATTCAAGAACAGAAAGAATTAGTTAAATGAGTCATGTTCATATGAAAAAAGAAACTACCTTCTGTAAAAATTATGATGAAATATCTCCTCTATTAGTAATAAATGTGTCGAATCTATTCAACGTCCCTTTCACACTACATGACTTCGTTTAAAGGTACGAAGTGAACGAGTTATCATAGATTACCTTGCCATGGGGTAGATGATGCTCAAAAAAATCTTCTAGAAATGTAACAACTTCATTGATGCAACATCGATGAAGTGAAATCATGTAACAGCTGCCAAATTTTTCTCTGTTCGATGTGTTCGCACATCGAACTTCATAAAATACTACGAAAATATAAAAGTGGATAAGCTTAGTTTTTCTAATAGACTTCAGCTCTTTAGCTGTGAGATAAAATCTGTTTACACAACTTGTCTCGAAATCACTGTTGTTAAACGACATCTTAGATGACTCTGTAAAAAAATCTAAAAATTATACTTCCAATGATGAGAAATCTTGGTATACCACGTGATGGAAGTCGAAAAGTTGTAATTGAAACCATCATAGGGCATTTCTAATAAGTTTCTGAACGAATTTGATGAAAACGTCATCTAGTTTTAAGCTCAAAGTCATAGAATCAAAATTTATGAAGATTATCTCTTCACTATTCATACAAATGAAGTCGATTGGCGCGGAAGAAATTAGAATGATCGTATTTCTTTATTAGAAACATATAAATGTATGTATGAAATGAATAGTGAATAATATGCAGACATGATTATGATAGTCTGTCATAATGCAGATACTTTTCCAAGAAAGTTTTATGAATTATCCATTTTAGAATGACAATGAATTTGATCATCTTCTATTCTTATTGAAACTCGACAAACGTGTTCTCTAACTAAACAGACTTAATGAATGCATGGTGACATCTGAATTATAACGTATGGCTAGATTTGGAAAAAAATAACAAGAGGAATATTCTTCATTCTAACTACAATATTCTGTGAACAAGCCGAAGAATCTATTTGAATGCATCATTTTAATGATATTGAATTTTCCTTATTTATCTTTGTGAACCGGTCGATATGTTATTGTAGCAAATAATTATCAGTGTAATATAATCATACTTTTTGAAATTGTTCTAATCTATTGATACTTGAATAAGAAGAGAAAACAGAGCATAATTTCATACTAGGTGGATGTTATATTGAAATCTCGCCATCAAACAGAGAAGAAGAATGTTTAATTCATCGATATTATGGTATTCAATTAAAAATTTATATGAAATTCATGATTATGAATAGCAAGTTATATCTCAAAAGTTTTTCATACCACATACTGTGCCGTTTGTTAATTCTTTTACACCGAATATTCAACACTTAATTATATTGTTGTCGTAGGAATATAACGATTCGATAGTTGATCAGATCCTTTGAATAGAAATAAAAGAAATTACCGTTTCAATCTGAATGAGTTTTTCTCTGTAGTTAATAAAGAGTGCGTTTGCAGTTAACAATTATGACGGCCTTTGAGTTGATATTGAGATTTCGCTAAGTTTTTGTATTATCAGTTTTCAAAGAATCTTCAGTCGAGTCAAGGTTTGTGGAAATATTTGTTATTGAAATTCAGACCTTTAACTTTGTCTATATCTACAGAGTTTATGCATCATAGGTTTCGTAAATCCATTCGAAAATGTTCAACGAAGCTGTTCCGAGATAAGGCACTTTTGAGATACAGACTCTTTCTGATGGAAAGTGTATAGAAGGTTGATGTTTTTGAAAAGTTTACACCTGATAGAGGCTTAGATCATTAACTATGAATCTTTCTCGTAGAAAATAGCACAATGTAATGGGAGAAATGCTTCGATGCTGTAATGAGGATTTAAAGAAGCAACTATTTTTAAAATCTTAAATCTGTACAGTGAAATCTTGAAAATCAAAGTTCTCTCTTAAGTCAATCTTACATTAATGCATATACGAAACAGTGAGAGCTATGAGAACTAACTGGCCGATACTAAAAACGAAACCTTACTTGTGAATTTATCGATGTCGAAGAAGGTTTTAATCTAGAATACGGTTTTTAAGAGAAGCCTCCTGATTGCACACTGGCGAATACATTAGCTTCGCATCTAGTCAAATTGACAGACTATGTCATGAACATATCTCGATATTCCATGTTTGGAAATCGCTTCTTGTATTAAGGAATCTACAGTATGTTATCTCTAGCCCAAAATATGACCAGATTTCTTTATTGTACCTTCTCTAAGAACGATATTCACAATAGTGTTCACTGTGAAGAGATAAGCTCTAGGAGTATAATGATCACAGCACCATTATTTCTAAAGTCAATCTAGAAACTATCGTTTTCACACTGATTAGAAACAATGCACCCTGCACCATTAGAAAGGCAAGACAATGTTCAGAACAAATTATATTTCTACGTTCGACTTACCATAAAAATGTATATACAGAACAGCCACTAAAACACATCCTGTATGTAAAAGAGAATTGTCACCTTAAATACATGTGAAATAACCATCTTGAGAAGAGAGTGTGTCATTTATCATTAGTTTCTTAGAATCATACTTAATTTATGATAGTAGTACTCTGTAACAATAAATCATGTTTTATGATTTGAAGAAGAATAGAAATTTTTCTTGATATAAAGCATTATGAGATAAACATAATTTTCACGAAAGCAATCAATTCATCACTGTAAAACAGTTGAGTTTATCTGGCTATCGGGTAGAAGTGAATAATAACTTTGATTAATAAGTTTCACATTAATCTATATCCAACCTTATTTATTAAAATACTATACTGTTTTATTATAATATTTTGAATCCTAATTAATCTTCTGTATATCTAAAGAATTTATCGAATTCGTTTTTAATTGAAATCATTTTCATTTTGGACTTTTTAATATTCATTTTCGCATATCACTTTACTATATACATATAGTCATATAATAAAACTATACACCGTGTATACAGCCTGAAGTGTGTTATCGCTCCGTTGTCGACAGTAAAATCTGACTATTGCTAGGCTTGACTATATTTGGTGTGAGTAAATGAATACAATAAATATTTGAGATACTCGATCGTTTTATGAATTGATCGGCATTAGGGGTGGCACTTTATCTTTACTTTACCAAATAAAGTAAAGTTGAGGAACTTTACTTTCTCAGTAAAGTAAAGTTGCGTTACTTTACTTTACCGGATAAAGTAAAGTGTTGAACTTTACTTTACTTGGTAAAGTAAAGTTTTTTTTAACTTTACCCGAAAAAGTAAAGTTGAGAAAGTTTGGTGTTTTAATCTATCTATACAAAATATTTCTGTCTAACTTTACTTTACCAAGTAAAGTAAAGTGATCCAGCTTTACTTTTTCCAATAAAGTAAAGTGATTTACTTTACTTTTTCAAAGTGAAATAAAGATAAAGTGCCAGCCCTAATCGGCATGTAAATATACACGTAATTTTGCGCTATGTATATACGTACAATCCTGTAAAACTCTTAGTCAACGTTCACTAATCAAATTTCTACTATTACTTGTTTGAAATCTTGTTTTGTTTTTTTATTCACAAATGAAAGATGAACTTTACAACATTGTTCTATTAGATTCTCAATGAAAGCTATGAAAGTAAATGTGAGGTATTAAATTATATTACGGTGAAGTTTCATGAATTGCAATATAGTTATACATCTCTCGATTCCTATAATACCGAATATAAGTAATTAAAGTTCTGTTTTGAGAAATTTTTAATTCTAATTTAATTTGAATGAACTGAGTGTAACGACATGTTTTAAGTCATAGATGACCATCTGTCGTATATTTTCATTTCTCTAGCATTTTATGAAGATCTTGACATAAACATAATGGTGAAAACATTGTTAAACTACTTTCCTATGATGAATATGAGTATTTTATATTAATGATTTGGAAATTTTCCATTCATTCTAGTTTGACGGTAGCTTCTGATAAATTTTTAAGTGCCTCTTACTAGACGAGAAAACTCAATATACACAACTGAAAAGGAGAAGTTGACTGACGATTCGGCATCATTTAGTTGACGACAATATTGTATCTTAACACGCACAAGCATGGAATAATAGTACATAAATGTATTCTGTTCTTTCCAAAGTCTGTAGGTCAAGTGATCAGGGATCAATTTATATCCCGAGAAAAAGTGACATAGTAGGTAGCTCATTATCAAATTGCGAGTTACAAATTGAACTGATCAAGACTTTTGCACATTTGAAGTTCAATCGCTGAAATATTACAGCATTTTGATAAGTTGGTCGAGATGCAATCGAGTTTACGATATTCATTGACAACTAAAATCCGAATGTATGCTCTTCTTCTTGTCATGAAATAAAAAGACGGCGAATATAAAAAAGATTTGATTTGTATTTATAATTTTAATGAAGCACCCAGCAAAGAAAGAAAGAAAAAACAAAACAACTACCAATATCGTGTTAAAATACACAATAGGTGTATGGAATGTAAAAAAGAAAGAAAAAAAGAAAGAGAACGAAAAGCAAAAATACATTGGTGAATATGACTAGTGTAGAACTTCATTCTTATGAATAATCAATCAATGAAGATTTTCAGCACTGGCCAAACGAGCATTTAATGTCGATGGATATTGTTGTTTAAATGAAGAATTATTTTGTTGTTGTTCTATTGAATTTGTCATCGTTAATGGTCGATTCATTTGTTGTTGTTGTAATGGAACGTGATTTAAAGTTGACAATGACGATGCACGTTTCATTGGACCAAAATTATAATCTTGTTGTTGTTGCTGCTGTTGTTGTTGTTGATGATGATAATGATATTGATCTTGTTGTTGATATTGCGAAGAATTGAATGATTGATTATTCCAGCCAGTTGACGATGTTCCACGAAGTTTTTGTACAAGTTTTTCTGAACCACGTCGGATACTTTGTCGTAATTTTTGAAATGAACCACTACGTCGTAATCGTCCATATTCTTGAGAAGGAGGCTGCTGTTGTTGTTGCTGTGTGCGTCGCATCGTTCCTTGATTAATATCGTCTTGGATTCGTATTTGTCGTAAAATAAATAGAGCACGATCAATAGCTTCAGGATCTTGAATCGATTTTGTTGCACATGATTCAATGTAATCAGCTTGTTCATATAGACCTTGTCGACGACATAAAGCTCCTGAAAAAGAAAATAATTAAATCTATTGGTTTTACATGATTTATTCAAAACAACAATATATATATATATATATATATATATTTATATATATGTATACCAAGATTTTTCAATGTTGTCATGACTGTTGAACCATCACGTATGGAAATCGGTGTTGTGCTCTTATCATTAGATAAATTTTGACACTGTTCATTTGATAAAACTTCTTGATATAGTTGAGCTGCTAATTTATATTTTCCTTCACGTAAATATGCTGATGCAAGATTGTTTTTTGTTTTAGCCACATTTGGATCATTTTTCCCATAATGTTTTATATATATGTCAATAGCACGTTTATAATATTCTTCAACTTTATCATATTTACCTAAAAAAATACGAACCACATGTCAAAAAAAGAAAAGAATTACTATGAGTAAGATCGAAGTAAATATTTGACTTCTCTACCCTGATTCAAGCACAGCAATGCTAAATTATTCAGTTGTTTTCCAACATCAGGATGATCAATGCCGAAGCATTTTTCTCGAATTTCTAATGCTCGTTTACATAATGGTTCTAAGTAATCAAAGTAGATGATTTAATAAAAAGAAAAGTATAATTTACTTAATAAGATACCTGCTTCTTTATAACGATTTTTTTTACCATAGAGTACGGCTAGATTATTGAGAGTAGCTGCTACTGCCGGATGTTCTAGACCCAATGTTTTCTCTCGTATTGTTAGAGCTTCGGTTAATAATTGTAATGCTTCTTTAAATTTATTCTGATCACGATAAACTAATGCAAGTATATTAAGCATGGTAGCTACATCTGGATGTGTATGACCATGTGTTTTTTCAAGATCTTCAAGTGCTTGTCGACATAGTGGTACAGCAACTTCGTAACGTCCAGCTTGTGCATATTGTATGACAAGATTATGGAGCGTACGAAATCGTGCTGGCACTTCTGAATGATTTTTCATATCGATATTAGAATTTATATTATTTGAAATTTGTTCTTTTGTTTCAATGGGCATGTCTTTATCGATATCCAAAGAATTAGTTAAATTAAAATTTTCATTTGTCATTGTCGATGCTAATGATTCATTTAGTAAACGAATATCTTGTTCATACTCTTGTTTCATTTGTGTACTTGTTTGTAAATTTTTTTCTGTTGAAGATAATTCATCACGTAACCAATTATTTTCTTGTGTTAATCGTTGTACTTGTAACATTAATTTATATGTTTCACTATCGAGATCGTCGAGATGATTTTCAAGTTGTAACATAACAACAGCTTCACCGATGCCTAAATCGATGGCTTCAAGAGATTTTTGAATATGTACACGTTTATCATCGTCGATCGATGATGAAACTAATAGATTATGTTCTTGTCGTAATGTTTCTAGACCGGATATAACCGATCGAGCTGAATGAGCAAAATCATGAGATATAACACTTGTAGTCATCTAGAATGAATTCAGTCAAAAGAAAAGCAAAATAAATCAAAACGAAATATAACCAAGGTCGAATCAGTCGTATTCAAATTATTTCCAAGTATAATTATGGGAACATGTGACGCGTAATGATACACTACACTACTCGCCCCACAACGGTATACGAAGACGGAAGAAAGAAAAAGAAAATAAAAGAAGCTGCTTATAAAAATAAATTTTAATGTGTTCCTTTCTGTTAGTCATTTTTTTTTTCTTTTAAAATTTTTTCTATTAAAGTAATATCTATGCAAACGTATGTTTTTTTTTCTTCAGACATTAACAAAACGTGACTATATAATATTGAACAATAGTGAAACTTATTTCGTCTTACCCTATCATACTAGATGGTTCGAATGAAAAAAAAGAAATAGCAGGTTAAATCATTTGGTTGTCTCGATGCCACTAGGCAATATGCATATCGAGTATTTTTTTCTTTTTTTTTCTTTTCGCTCTACTACCATCACCTCACTAGTAATGATCGAATGCGTACGTGTCAGCTGTTACAGAGAAGACGCAAACGCTTAATCTCAAATCAATAGAAACAAGAAAAAAAAAGAAAAAGAAAGGAAAAAAAGAAGAAGAAGAAGAATGGTAAGCACAGCATCTTAGACTTGTGTAGGTGTTGTGTTTTTTTTTCTTCCTTTTTGTTCTTTGCTAGTTCATTTTAAAATCATTCTTTTTCAAAGAAAACCAAAATGAGTAATCTGTCGTGGTTGTAGTAAGAAAAGTAAACGAGGATGGTTCAATAACATTACTCAACGAGGAAAAAGGGGCTCCGAAGAGAAAGAAAGATGCGTATGTTTCTCTCGTTCTCCTGGATTTTATGTTTACCTCGATAGCAACATGAGTTCATAGAGCCGTAAGTAAACGTTGAATAATATATAAAACTATGTAGTTACTTTCAAGCACTTCAATATACATACATTTTAAAAACGAAAATCTAGCATAATTTTTCTTATTTTTAGATAAAAGAATCTGTGTCGTATACCTTATATACACTCAATCGATTATTATTAACGATGACAAAAAATAAATAAATAACAAACTTCAACAGATCCAATTTGTTAAACAAACACACTGAAGTGTAGAAGACGAACAATATCAATAAAAATCCTTGTTTGATATATTTATATAACCATATTTTTTTTTGTAGGATAAATTTGACGCCATAAGTACGAAATATAAAAGTGAAAAAGAACTGCAATTGAAGTCAGAGTTCTCTATTCCCGAGATCAGATCAATAAGATTGGGTAGAGAACAGCAAATATGTAAAAGGTAGGTGTCACGAGAGATTAGTAGCCGAAAGACGAACAAACATTTTTCGAAATTCACGTGTCACTTTTGATTGCACTTTTTTCGTCAAATACAAACCTGGTAAACAAAAGTACTTGCAAAGTCAAGCGAATTCTTATCATTTTCTTTAATGAAGATCGTTCTTAATCATCCTGACTCATATATATATATGTATATACATAGATGACTTATTCAATTGTAAATATCATTGATCAATGAATAAGTGAAATAGATCATGCATAATAAGACTAAGTGAACAATTTTCCTGGTTTCAAGGTTACTTATGCTCATAATTTATCAAATGTTCTTTCAAATAAAAACGTCAAGAATGGAAAACACCACAAAAATGGAGCGGAAAACTTGATTCCATTGAAAATTCGATGTCTTTTGTTTCAATCTGACAGTCAAATCTAAAGTAATCAATCATATTACTATTTTCAATTATACATGACAAGAGACATGTTATATCTGATACATGAATATGAAGGTTATTATATTTGATATGCAACGATGTCAAGGATAATATATTCTTCCATTCATAAATCGATTCTAATTAGTCGTTCTTTCATTCTACAATGAGCGACCCATTGAATTATATCATAGAAATCTGTACATGAACTTTTATACACATATAGAAAATATATGTATGTTGTGTAACTTTGAAATTTTTATTTTATTGTAAAAGACATAGAGAGAGAGAGAGACATCGCTGTGTGAATCGCGTCATTTTATTTGAAATTCTCGAAATTATTCGCACATTGTCTTGAAATTAGATCAAACAATGTTCATGGACATGCTGATGTCTAACGTAAAACTTGCTCATGTGTGAATAATGAGAACATTTGAATGGAGTTTATTTCGATGAAATATATAACTTCGAGACGCATTTTTCGTCTCTTTATGACTTTCTTCTATTATTATTATTACTTCAGTACACCAATTGAAAACAACTAACAATCGATCGATCATGTCATTATATTCATGTTGAATTACATCTACGAAAAAAAGAAGATGATGATCGAGAGAGAAAGGACTAGTCATAACTAAGAATAATGAGTTTATTAGCGACGAGGCGTTATTGATACGACAATGAAAACAAAAGCTTTGTTTCTTATATCCTCATTTATTATACATACAATTTCTTTTTTTTTCTTCTTATTTGCGGAGGTTGACCCATAGTACCTCTTCGACTTATTGAATTCCTTCATCAATTCATTATTTTATTCTTTCCATGACAATATTTCTTTTCTTCGTCTTTCGTTCTCTTAGGTTCAGTTGTATATAAACTTGCACGACCTACATATATTCAGAATTCTAGTTCAGCTGCTTACATAGCTACACATATTTCGATTCGGCTTTGTTAAATATCAAGCATAGACACAATCTCTCATTGAATCATTAACCGTGAGTAAACCTTTTTTTTTATGATCCTTTTGAATAATCAAAAAACCTTAACAACAAAATTATCAATAACACATATATGACTCAAGCAGTTCAAACTCATATGTGTATAGTCATGGATAGGAAAAGAGAATTCATCTTTACTAATAGTAGCATGTAAACAAAAACAAAATCCGATAAAATGAAGGCAATGCCAGATGAAGTAAATTGATTTTTTTTTCTTCTGTATAAAGTTTAAAAAAACGCCTACTGTGCAGGTGATGAAGTAAATTGCAACATTGGCAACTAGTATTTAAATTTGTTCGTATTCTCATAGATTCATTTCATAGAAAAATGATTCGAGCTTGACAGTTGTTCGCTGTTACACACTTAACTTTACAGTTTACTTTTCACCATCGGCATTGTAAGTAATAGCAATGAGAGACAGCACAGAACATTTTATTACGTTAGACATTGTCAATCAATGATAGAATAGGTTCGTTTTTCTAACCAGAGTCAAATTACTTTTGAAAAAAAGCTTCTGATATGAATCCCTTTTGTCGTTAGTTTATTATTAACTAATCAAATTCTGTTACAATAAAATTGAAAGTCTTCATCAGAAAAACCCTACATAGTACTAGTTTTCAATTATTATAGAAATGTCGTACGTTATTAATAGAAAATAGATAGTCTGTTGTAATAGTTGTCGCTCGCCCACACAAACAGTCTTATGGTTTCGTTCTCTTTTCAAATATTTTGAATTACTAATCATGGCACAAGTTAATATTTATGATTTAGATTCATCGACTAAGTATGAATGCAATACCAATACTATCGTTCTTAGTATTCATCATAATACTATTTGATGTTACTAATGCACAATGGTTTATTATTAAGAAAAAATATCCATCGAATTCAATGAATTATCCAAATCCTGGCAAAAGAAGCATAGGAAACAATGGTTTGAAATTGTTAGATAGTGATTGTTCTCTTCCGTATTCCTATTTCAATACATATGAAGAGAAAACAGCATGGTTATTATCCTGTAATGATGAACAAACATCGTTAGCATACATTAAAGATTCATCATCATCGTCTAATTCAAATAGTATCGAAGATAAATTATATTCTACATCTCAAGAACGAAGAAGTCCACGCGCTAGTCCACCTTACTTTTATGAACAGCCGTATTTTTTCAATCGTCGACGAATATTAAAACGTTTGAAACGATATACAAACATATAAAAATTGACAACGAATGTGAAATTATCTTGACCATTTTCTTTTTGATTCACATCTACGTATGCATTTTGCTTTGAAATGCAATGAGAGAAAGAATAAACTAATTTCAATAAGTATTCAATATTTTTTCTCTTGTCTTTTTTTTTGTTGTTGTTGTTGTAAAATAAACATGTATTTTATTTTTTTATTGGTATGAATGAACATGAACAAGAAAATAAAAAGGCAATGTTCATTTATCATCAAAACCCATATGGGCAGAATCTTCATTCATAGCGTACGGATGATCGCTACTAATGAACTCACTACGTTTACCCCAACCTAAAACATGAGAATAAAATCAATCGATGTAAAACATATTTTCAAAAACAATCAAAATTGAACATTGTTTGTTTTTTATACTTACCAGGGCCTTTTCGTTTGACTAATGGTAAAATATAATCATAATCTTGATAATCATGAATTGGATAAGTCCAAGAAAATTTTTTTGCATCAGCTGGACGTGCATCAACAGTAATATGAACGATAAAATATTGATAGATGATCAAAGTAATGATGAAGAAGAAGAGCTTCATGTTGAACTGATTATTTCTCAATCAATGGATGAAATGAAAATAGGAAATAAGTTGAAGAGAGAGTCAAATTGAAAGAAGAATAAAAAAAGAAATAGCAAATCACGGTACTTGTCTCGTACAAATCGGTGATTATAAATAGTCAGGTCGCAGTAATCGACGAGAAAAAATAAGCGCCAGAGAGAGAGAGAGTGAGTGAGAGTGAGCCTAATAATTCTATATACTTAGCAATGATATTGGCTATTTTTTTTCTACATGTTTTGTATTCAATTGAAAACTTCTAATATTATCCAGGATATTACACATTAGTACATACATAAAGCGAAACGTGAAAGAGTAGGCAATAAAAGTCAATGATCTTTTTAACATGTCATCAATCTATGCACAACTTGTTGTAAGCAATTTCTCACTTATTCAATATTCAATAGCTATGAATAAAAATACGCCTGCTCCATAGTCGGAGGCGGTAGTACTATTTTTTTTTCACGATCAATCGCACTGACATTGAACAAAGAATTGCGCATAAATATCAATCGATTGTTAACTTAACATTCGTAGTTCAATATTTTCTGATTGAATCAGTTGATTATTTCCAGTTGATTGGCCTTACGTGACGAGGACAAGTAATGAAACATTGTTTTATTTTAATTACAGATTACGGACTGTCTAAAATAATTCAATATTATTGGTGCGTCTTTTGTTTTTCACGGAAATTTCGAAAAATTTCTCATAATAATACCATCACTACTACACATCTTTGTTCATTAGAAACAGAATCGTTTCATAAAATAATGACCATCATATTCAACGCAAGGCATGCAATATGTCGAATCAATACTTATCTATGAATACATTCGACTTTGAATGTTTCTTTTATGTAGAATGACAAATCTAGAACAGTAGAAACTATCATTCTTATTTTGCACAATCTAATTAATCCTTATGAATTAAGTATAGTTTACTGAAATCAAGTTATTTATAATTATGATCTATGAGAAGTTAATAATCGATGTATCGTTATTCATAATATCTTGAAAAATTGCACACAACTCAGAAACTGTCTCACGAAGAACACTAACATTATTTTATTGTTTAGAAGGTTTTAGAATATGTGTGACGTGAACAACAACTTTCATTTGAAATTTCTATTCACAATTTTTTTTTGAAAATCTAAATAAGTCCTAAAAAACTATCTTAGAATGTACCAATAATCTATTCAATGTTACTCATAGTACACTGATTCATAGCTGAAACTTTATGAATAAACAGTTAACATTTAAATATCGATTGTCGTAATAATTCTACTCGTCAATAGAACTGATTGAGATTCAAATCGAACATGTATGCAAATATATCTGATTGTAAACTTTCCCTATAGAAGTTTTTATCATATTCATTTTTATCCGTTGAATTATTCTATTGAATCTGAAAATTTCAATTAAAAGCAACGCACCGTTCCTTTTTGAAATATTCGAAATGAAAACACGATGCCGGCGTCTCACCAGAAGTGTAAACGTATTTTTGACTTATCTTTTACGCATATCATCCCATAAATGTTTCATTCGTACTAAACATCCTTCATCCATATCGTTTTCGTACTATCATTAAAACATTATACTGTGTGAACTTGCGGTGAATGAAAAGAAAAAATAGTATGGTTGTAATGGCAGTTGAGAGGTTTCGATTCTCTGTAAATTGGTCGAGAATATTGACCAGACATGTTTCATAGAACATATTTTTGTGTACGATTCATTGTTTACATATAAATAAACGAATTCGTTCAATTTGATGATTGTATGGTTTTATTAAAAATAAATATTTTTGTACAGTCAGATGACAAACAATTTTTCCTTTTCATTAAAATGGCAATCCCTATAATTTTAAATTTCTAATAAATAAGTTTCTTGTAATGAAAATTTGATTATAGTATTTTTCTAATCTAGATAGAAAATAATCATAGAAAATCCTCTCGACTTCTTCATGCTAAACAAGTGATTAATCTATATTTATGTTATACTTGCTGTCATTGTAGTCAATTATAATTAATTGAACGTTTAATTACAATAATTATGTAATATGTGGAATAGTATGTAACAGTCAAACAGTTAGCTACAGAGCTTGAGGAGTGTAGATATGGTTATTCTAGCAGAATGTCTAAACCTTTTTTTAAGTCCGAATTCTTTTTTTGCGGCTTCTACTTTAGTGAAAATAGTCAACAATATTTTACGTTCATTGTTGATATTTGTGATCAAAGTTATGCGATACAAATATTATTTTTCGCAGATTTGTACTCTTCTACTAACAATCAGTTGAAGGTCAAACTTAAGAAGTATAGACTAACGTTGTGCAGGAGCTTCCCATAATGATAGTCGTCTATTTGAGAGCATCACCCTCTTGTCAGGGGCGGCTCGAAAGGATGAGAGCAAGGGGGAGGGAAGGGACGTCACTATGTAAAATAAGCTCACTCAACTCAAATATAATTCGCCAAAATTTTACACGTCAGAGAAAGTCGCAGTCAAATGAGCAGGGAGGTAACCGCTTCTTCAGTAAATACTATTTCCGGAAAACAGTATGATCGATCTTCATCGTTAATGTTTTTTTTTTGTTGTTTCGATTGAGAAAACTCTGATTTTTAATAGGATTGCATTGGCAAGACTTATGAGTTTTGATTTGATTTCGTTTCATTTCACTGAAACTCTTTTCTTGAAGTCAATTCAATTGCTTTGTATTTCGACTCTTGTATCTAGATTTATTGAGATTTGAGAAGGAATTTCTTCCTGCAGATGGTTTTTCAAAAGAATCGAACTCTAACTTCGATATAATGATACTGACCACACAGTCGACAGGCAACTGAGGAACAGGTTTACAAATATTTGTCCCTTCGGCATGCAATCGGAGTATCAGATGTAAACTATAAAGTTATTTAGTGACATGATGCCGTGACTTTTGTACAGTTTCGAATATGCTGTTGTGTAAAAAACGATTCAATTCTTTTGACATATAGAATAAGAATTATTGTCTCGAAAGAAGAATTTCTACGGTTGAATGAAATAAAATACGTGTAATTCTATTTATTGACTTAACATGGGGATGTAGCTCATATGGTAGAGCGCTCGCTTAGCATGCGAGAGGTATTGGGATCGATGCCCAACTTCTCCACTTTTTCTTGTTTCTCTCTTCTGTGTCAATCAAAAACCAACTATTTGTTTTCGAAGTTGATATAAGAAATACATAAGAAAAGCTCTACCGTTCTTTTCATAATGAATTATTCAATAAGAATTTTTTTTCCTTTTCCATTGAAATTAAACAATCAGACATTTTTAGATTAATAATAGAAAATCATCAGTATCATAATTACAATTATTGTTCTTAATGATTCATACTTTTTCCGCATTTCTATAGTAAGTAAAAAAGAATGCATAATAATTGTATGAAATTAATCATTTATGTGGACTGAATAACTTGCTGAGAAATATATTGAAATATTTTTCATGAAAGGTTGCCGTTGTTTAGATATAACAACTTTCATATAAATGAAAATAAAACACGTTGAGATTATATGCTTTATGTGAGACACGATATACGTTTTGGTAGATGTCGCTAAATATAAAAATTGGAGTTTATATAGGTGCAAGAAAATACCTACATCGAATAATATATCTTCAACGAAAAGCACACTAAGGCAGATATCGTGAGAAACGATTGAGAACTTATAATATGTTGCTGATATATACAATGAAAATATATTATTCGTAATGCATCATTCTCCTTGTTAGGATGTATCTCAGTCAAGTTAAAACAAAGGAATCATGATAAGCAACTGGAAAAACATTTTGAATTTATTTTCAGTGTAATTTAGAATGTGAATTATTGCCATAAAAGTATCGTCTTTTGTGCTATATTTCTTATCAAGTGAATGACACGTTCTGTAGTCAAGCCGTCGTTTGATTTACAGTGAATAATCAATTTGCATATCGATGATTAACCTTTTAGTTGTACAATGAAAAATAGTTCTACTCATACTATCTATGTACAGAAGTTGATAGTTATTCATCAAATTTCGATCGACTAATCATTTTTTAAAATTTCAATTCACATCGGAGATATTTATTCATAGGATACAGTTTGTCGACGTTAAAATTTATCTTTTCAAAAATAAATTCTTGGTTTCTTGATTTAAAGAAACTAAGTTTGACAAGATAGAAAATAACAATGTGATTCATATACTAAACTATTCAATCTTTTATCAAAAATAAATGTGTATCGTCCAATGTTAACATCTTAACTAATAGTCAAAATATGAATAGTTTGCTTTCGTTGCTATAGTATTGACAATCATTTTGCTGTATGTTATGATAGTCGATTAACATAAATGATAGAATATTTCATTTCGTTCTTTCATTACTTTACGAGTTTGAATTTCAATGATAGAAATTATATGACATATTTCATTCGAAATATGTGCTTACGTTTTGGTATTATATCGGATTTCGTGTTGGTCATCAAAGGCACATGAAATACAGGTATCTGTCATTCAACTATTAGAACGATTTTGAATCAACAAGAACATATGCAATGGCAAACTGATAGTATGTACATGATCATCAACGTGTGCGGCTCAATTGTTTTAAATCACTGGCAAATGATTTTTGGATTTGGGGTAT
Source organism: Rotaria macrura (assembly GCA_900239685.1). Classification (NCBI taxonomy): domain Eukaryota; kingdom Metazoa; phylum Rotifera; class Eurotatoria; order Philodinida; family Philodinidae; genus Rotaria; species Rotaria macrura. The sequence continues at coordinate 29,419 of OENT01001367.1, read as the reverse complement.
AATAAAAACTAGACGATTCGAAATACGGTTCATAGAAATTGAGAATCTCATGCATACATAGTTCATTTTTTCTTTGATAGCGTAGAAGAATGTTGGAGTTAAAATTGCGTCGTTTTGTTTTCATCAATTGACACCAACATTTTCTTGGGTACTATTTGAGAAAATTATAATCCTTGAGAACTTTTCAATCTTTCAAGCAGCTCGAAGCATAATGTTGACCTTGAAATGAAATCAAATAGAAGCAAGAGTAATGCCTTTTTTTTTGTATGATTTCAGCTTGAGTAAGTTTGAGTAGTAGTGTTGTCAATAGTGAGCATTTGTTTCAGTATAGTATTTTGTTTATGATATTTTTATTTTTTCAGAATTGATTCTTCTGTTGGATCCATGATGGGTACGACACAATTGATTTGTTTGTACGTAGGACGATGAGTATATGGCTCGTCATTAATGAATCTCGTAAGGTTTTTATTATCTTCTTTTATCATATTGTTTCACGGTATCGATAATTATTTTCAGTCATTATATCTATTAATATGTGACTTGCTCTTGAAACATACGATATGTGACCGAATCATCTTTTCGGATATGATCTAAATCTTCCAAAAAAGAAATATGATAATCACTTTAAGACACATATTTTTATAGGTGTAAAGTTCTGTGTTCTATTCTTCTCCTTCATAGGCGACAATTTATCTACTGGTTATAATACAATTAGTATAGTCTAGTGCTATGTGATAAACAATGCAAGGTTCATTCGCATAATCCTTGAACTGCTAAACAAAGTGAATTACAATATAAGACCGAGTGTTAGAAAATTATATTTCAAACACAGTTGATATTAGTTGAATTCATAAAAAAAAATATACTTTGAATAAAGTTTCATTTTGATCGTTTATTCATTTTAAAATAATAAGCAGTTGTTGAGAAGTCATGTTTCTTTTTTAAGAATGCTACACAACAATATTCTTCGGCCAATTAATGGTTATTGTCTTTCTGAAGAACATATGTTTGTCTTCGTTAAAAATGTGTCTTACGTTTATGGAGTACTATTGAAAATGATCTTGGCATTGACCATTAAATAATCATTGTTGTTTTTTGACTCTGTTGTATCTCAATGAGAATCGTGATTTAACTTAAAAACATTCAATCATTCTTCAAAAAAACTACATTAGTTCATTTCACAATATCAATCGACATCAAGCGGCGACAAAAGAACGTCAGAAAGCGACAGAGGACGCTCTCTTCAACAACCTATCGAGTATGTCACGATTTTGTTTGTTTCCACTTGTTTATTAAGTTCTGTTTCTTGTCATGAATTTCCATATGACATAAAGCTTGACTTGATTTTCTTCGTTCAAGTTTATCTAATTTAAATCTATATGACACGGTGTTTAATTTATCAAAAGAATCGTTTTTTCCAAGTCGATCAAGATAAAAGGAAATTAGCATACCTTCTCATTTTCTAAGAAAAGAGTTTCGTATACATATATTGATCTATTTAGATAAAAATTCATTTTAAAATGCCCGTATTAAGTCCGATCGATTGAAATAAGTGAGTATGAATAATTATCGTTGCTTTTCTTTTAACATTATGAAGTCTTTGGCTAGAAAACATTCATGAACATTATCTAATGAAAATCTTTTTTTTTTCTATTTAGTATATTAATGCATCATCCAGAATCTGAACAGTTACGAGTAAGTTTAGCTGTTTTTTTTTGTCAAGTATGCTCATTTTTGTATTTTTGTTTCTATGAAGATTTTTAATGAACCATACGATGATGATATAGTTCCGTTCGATGATGATAGAACATCTACACCATCCAAAATATTAAGTACATCGAATTATGCAGCAAAACTTCTTGAGAAATTTTCTTCGATGCGTGATACACCTGAACTATGTGATTTTCGTATTGACATTAATGATAAACATTTATATTGTCATAGATTTTTATTGATTACAGCATCCGATTATTTCAAAGCCATGTTTAATGGTGTGTATATTTTCGATTTCTTTCATCGACATAATTTTAAGAAAGAAATAAAAATATACGAATTGTTTTCTTCTTTAACATGAATACTAATAGTAGTAAAGAAAACATTTCCTTAATTGAAATAATTTCCTATGAGAAATAGTAACATGTCATTTATTTTAAGGTCACATGAGCGAAAGTCATTCTGATCATGTTGAATTAAAAGATTTCGAACGATCATCGAATGGTGTCGAATCAATGATCGATTTTTGTTATTCAGGCACATTATTAATAACATTCGAGAATATTGACGAATTATTACATGCTGCAACACATTTACAAATACGTGATGCTATCGATTTATGTTCACAATTTCTTATTGAATCATGTTCAATTAAAAATTGTATTGATATATATAAAATATCGGATCTATATTCACTTGGTGATGTTTTAAATATTGTACAAAGTTTCATATCGAAAAATTTCGTTCTACTCATGTTTCATGCACGTCATCAATTTGAGCAGTTGTCATACGAACAAATTTATAATGAATTATCACGTGATACATTAGAATTGTATCAATTTAATGAATATGATTTATTTACAATGACATGTACATGGATAAAAGCAAATTATCATGAACGAGAAAAATATGCAGCTGACCTATTTAAACTCATACGTTTTATGTTAATGACACCAGAACAATTATGTGATCATGTACGACATCAAGAACTTATTAAATTAAATGAACATTCAAGAATATTAGTACAGAATGCATTATGTTATTATGCTATAGCCAATCGACAGCCACTTATCAATGATATACAATGTCGAATACGAAACGAACCTATACTTGTTGCCGTCGGAGAAATCGAACTATTTTCATTGAATACAACATCAGAAAGATGGGAAACATTTTGTCAAGCACCATTAGAAGAAAATTATCCGGTACGTAAATTTCATCTAGTCTCGCTCTTCTTTGTTAAACAAAAAACATGAAGTATGTCTCAAGTAGGAACGCCGTCATAAGAAACACTTGAAATGCTCGAAAAAATTTTGACAAGTACTTAACGGATTATCCTACTTTGAACGAACCAACCGGAGTCAATAGTCTCACGCTTTGTATATATTAACAATCGATACTCAAGCACTAGCCGAGAGATATGCAACAGTGATGAATACAAATGATCTAATTCAAAGAATGTACTACGTTTTGTACGTGATTCGAAACGGACGAATGATCTGCATTCAATAGGAATCAGACAATTCGCAGAGACTTGTATAAATCAGTACCGAATAATAGATAGGCAGCAGAACTCTTAAAGTACCATCGGGCTTAAATTCTTGAATGTTAGACGTATATGTTTGTATATTTTTGAAAAATTTTCACTAATCAACACTATAGCGACTCGTTTATGAAGATAAAGGGAAGTAGTAAATGCATAGAATACATTTATGGTATCGACGCTATTTTATATTTATCATTAGAATTTGCATCATGTTCTGTATTTTACTTTTGAAAAATTTCGAAATGATAAACAAATAGTGATCGTCTTGAAAAAATAAATGTCGACACCAACAACAGAGCGAAAAAAAAAGCGTATGAAGCTGCTAGAAAAATCATGCAGACAGTTCAACTAATTTATCTAATGATCATGAAAATGTGGAATCAGCTCACGACACACCAACTCTTTAATCAAGTCCTTATTCCTCATATTCATAAAAGAAAACTAGATCAGTGTGACCCTAACAGCATTTGTTCTGATTTTCTTGCAAAACATCAGACTAGAGAAGTCTTTCTTTGAGCATGAACAATAGGTTTTGTACTTATGATTTTTTCATTTTCTTTCGTCACGGTTTAAGGTCAGTGCAGAACACTTAAAAATCTGTTTTGTTTCGTAATGTCGACTTTGTATCACTGTACTCAGAAACCAATTTGAGACTTCCCCCCCCCCCTAAATTAGAAACGTTCCGCCGCCTACAGAATAATATGTCGACTTGTCGAACCTTGTGAATAGTTACCTTTACATCAGTCATCCTTCGATCGTAATTGTCATTATTTCGAAACATCCTTGACTCTCATCTAGTAATTAGAATAGTTATATGTTCAACCTATAGTGCTATTTGTTAAAGATGCGAAATCGATGATAAGAAGAGAATCATACTGCGGGTGTATTCATCGATGAATTAGCTTTATTTGCACGGTATACTGATATTTGTATAATAAGATGAATATGTTTTCTCATAGAGTATTATTTATATCTTATCGGTTAGTTTTTTTTTTTTCGTACTATTTGCATAAGTATTGCACGTGACTGTGGCATTTAATGAAATAAAAGAGAATAAGATGATATTCCAGAATGACTAAAATTAAATGTCGTAGATACTTTTTTTTTCTATTTTCTTATTAAATTTGTTGTGTATAAACTCATATTAAATTACCATAGATTCATTAGTGAGATTTAATTTAACATATAGTATAGATGATGAAAATCAATCTAAGAGAGTAAAAGTTGTACATCGAAATTCAACTGATTTGTTTTTGAACAATGTAATCAAGACGTTTTATCGATCAACAAATAGACTAAAATTGTAGAGAATTAGATATACCCATTGATCTTAAATTTAAATGATATGTATGTGGCTTTTGTTGTAGTATCCATTTAGTGCAATAACTGTAAATAATTATTTATATGTACTTGGTACACGTCGTTCATCCTCGGAAGAATATAGATCATGTTATCGCTTCTCGGCACACACATGTGAATGGACAAAATTGCAAAATCTCTTACACGATCGATCACGTTTTGCAGCTGCACACGTAGATTCATATATTTATATGTATGTATCAAATTTTGTCTACGTATATATATATACATATATGAAAACAGATAACTAATCGATTGTTGATATTTATTTAGTATGGGTGGTTTTGAAGGATTTAAACGAACAACACGTGTATATGTAAATACAATTGAACGATATTCAATTGAAAATGATCAATGGGAATCGTTTTCAGCTGATGGTCCACAACTTTCTTCATTAGCAGCATGTTCCTATGAAAATTCAATTTATCTCGGTGGTGGAAAAAATGGTCAATGGTAAGAATGGATCATATTATCATTAAGTTTATCATTGTAATTAAAATATATTGACGAGTAAGCGTTTTTCAAATGTCCCATCGCTCGAGAATTCAAACTCGAACTCTCAAGAAGAAAATCTCATTTTAAAGTGTTGGAATGTGAATAGTTGAAAACGTTCCTTTGTGAGAGATCTTGCCAATCATCATTATGGAATTATATTTTATTTTGTCTGAATAACAGTTGAAAAGCTTGTTTCGATTTAACTGTTTCATTTGATCATGTGAATATACGATAAGAAAAATTTCGGCGAAAATATAAATTTCCTCAACCGATTACGATCACGCACATTGTCAAAATACTGTAGTTTGGTTGTTTGGAAACGAGTAGATCTTTCAATAAGATGATACGAAGTTGTACACTTGTCATCAATTGTTCGATGACAACGTCTAATGTTCGCTTTTATAAAAGTTGCTTGATGCATCGTTAGAAACAAATAAACTAGGTCGAATGAATTATTGATTGTATCGACCTAAACATTCTATATTTTTTTGATATCTCAAAGTTACATCTCGTGATATTTTTTCTCAAGCTAAGAAAAACCATTCCGATCCCAAAGAACAGCTTTTCGATGTTTTAAATTAGAAGCAATCGAAGGATTTGTTCAAAATGAAATTTCGCATTCTAGATTTAGTATTGAACTTGATGAGCACGTACTGACATAGATTGATAGATGTACGAAGAAAATAATATTGTGCAACGAAACATTTTCTATCGAATGAATTAAAAACCCAGTCGCCAATTTACTGGCAAGTGTACTAAAAAGAAGGGAACTTTGTGTTTCATTTATTATGGATCACCCGCTATTTTTACTATTGTCCTCCTAGTTAAAACCGATTGAGATCTATTGTCGTGTTTTCACTAAACCACGTATATTGATTTTAAGACTAATAATACTTTTTGAATTTCTTTCTAGGTCTAAAATAGCGGACTTTTATTGTTTTTCTATTGATAAACGTCAATTAGAAAAGCGTGCATCAATGCTCAATGCTCGTACAACGCACGCATTTCATATATTCGACGGAAAAATTCTTGGTAATACAATTAAAATCATATTAAATATCGAATAACTAGAGACAATATTGGATTATCTCATTTTAGCCATAGGAGGTTTTGATGATGATGGAAACGGTATGTTAACAATTGAAAGTTATGATATTCATTGTGATCAATGGACTATTTTAACATCGATTCCGGGTGCTGTATCCAAAACATGGCCACAGTCATTGGGTATAGTTGGTCGACGTATATACATATCTGTATTTCATACATCGAATTCATTTATTGTGATGCAAGAAGGATATTTTTTTGATTTGGATACACAACGATGGATTAAAGCACCAGTCGTACATGAACGTGCGCGATACTGTCCAACAGTGCAACTTCGTTTTCCGAAACATTTTCTCAAATCTTTATCAACGACTGCAACACCAAATAATAGTTCATCATCATTACCCGTTTCAGCTAATCTTTTGCTTATGAATACTTGATAATTTTTGTGTTGTTTGTTTTTTTTTAAATTTAAGTTTTAATTGTAATAATAAAGACTGTTCATTTCTTTTTTTTTTAGATGAAATGATTTTATTTTGTTACAATATTTATAATAATTTGTGTTTTTAACTATCCGTCCTTAAATTTTTAATTCAATCAAATGGATTTTATCAAAATATTGTAATCTAATGCAAGACAACAGCAACAAAACAAAGTACTAATAAATCATTTTATTTACATAGATAATGAACAGACATTCATCATCATCATCATCAACTGTGTCGTGTTTTCTTTACGAAAATACAGATGAATCAATTTATCCGAGTGATTTAGTTTTCAATATAATTGAAGATTCATCATCTTCATCATCATTGAATACAAATGACAGTTTACCGTCATCATCATTCAGTCAATCATTTGATACTTCTAAAAGTCAATCTTCATATCCATGTTGTTTATTTCATTGTAAGCCAAATTCACATCCGTTCCAAGAACGTTGCATTCCACTCAATGAACAAGTTAAAGTTGGACGTGCTGTTGCTCGACTTAAAGCTCTTCCAAATAATGCGATATTTGACTGTAAAGTTCTTTCACGTCAACATGCCAAACTTTGGTATGAAAACGGAAAAGTATGTTACAGAAAAACAACTTAGAACGTGTGTTTTTGTTCCTTTGACGACGGACGTATATTTTGCAGTTTCTCTAGAAAGAATTAATTCGTCTTGCCCTTATTTATCACTTTAAAATCATTTATCGAACTATTCAAACCCGAACCAGTCAATTGTATTCACACTTGATAATTAACAGTTAACTTTTTCTTACGAGCGCATTACAGTGAGAAAACTAGCAATTTGGATTTCGAAAGTAGAAGAATTCTTCTTATTTATACATTGGCGAAAGTTCAGAGATAATCTGTTCAATTGATTTTCGAGACAATAATATCTATAGACAATAAACATCATGCATCTCAATTTAGCAGAATGATGTTAGCGTCACTTTGCTTGACTCTTGCGCCTATATTTTTAAAAACAAACACTAGAGTATTATCGGAAAATTGAGATAATCGAATCGTCTCGATATTATTTTTACCAGTTTTGTAGAACATACCGATAAGATATTGTCTTGTCGACAGTTCATTTTGAGCAATTTAAATTCGGCAGATAATGAAGATGTAACCAACAGGGTTATTTCTTTAGCAATCTAGGTTAGACTGGACTACTAGATATACCTGGGAACTCGAAAGTTACTTCGTGATAGAAAACAATGAAAACAACGAAAGATACAAGGTAACATTCGAACAATTTTAATCGAAATTGAATATGAATTGAAAGCCAAATTTCGATCAATCAATAACTGATTTTTTGACTCAACTAAGTTAAGCTCATTTTGAGAACGAAAATATCGTTAATAAAAGAACAGACAAGAGTACGAACTGATTATCCTTTATATTATTCAATCATGTCTAATCTATCCTATGTTTCAATTTATGATTCAAAAGATAAAATAAAGACAATAGTATTTTTTTGTTAAATATTGTATAAAATTTAAAACAAAAATTTGATATTCAGTGTGTATCTTTTCGTGCACAACGTGTTCTTATATCCGATGTACCCACATGAATCATTCCTCATGTTTTTCACACTATTCTAATAAAATCAAATTTCTTGATTACCATTATTGGTCATAGTTCTGATACGTATGAGATGAACTTTAGTGAAATCAATATCCCTAAGTTTGAATATTTAAACATCAAGTGAGACACATGACAATCTCGTGAATTTTCACTATTATAAACATGAAAATTTGAAATCTTAATAATAAATTTTTTCATATGATTCTAGTTTTTATTACAAGATACGAAAAGTTCGAATGGTACATATGTCAACAATCAACGGCTAGGTAAATGTAACGAAGATAGTCCACCATTTGAAATTTATTCGGGTGATATCGTTCAATTCGGTGTTGATGTGACTGAAAATAATCGAAAAAGTAAAACGTCATCTTCTACGAGTATTAATCATACGTTGTATATATATATATATTTTGTAATTAGCAACTCATAATTGTATCATTCTGGAAGTGAAACTCTTCCATTCAGATGGCAACGAAGCTTTAAGCAGAAAGTAATTCATGTTAGAAAACAATACAATATAGAACATCATTTTTGCATTTAGTACAAATGGTCAATCTTTATCACAAATGAAAGAACTTGATATCAGTACTCAAACTTTATATCAGTTAGCACAATATGTTCAAGTAAATTTTCTAAAACTCAAACAAATGTGATCTTTTATCTAATCTAAGACTCGTAATTTGACAACAATAGAATTTACTCACTGCATGTGTTCAGATGAGTCTTTAAACTAAGCGATGGACTCTTTGATCGATACGTGTCAACTTTTATTTATTCGTTTAGAATTACCAAGAGATGTTAATCAGAGATATTCTTTGCTGATCTATCAGTAAAATCTATTGAGATCAGTGATAGATACAAGAAGAATTGTTCATGATAATAGATTCAATCAACTCTAGTATTTGCAGATCTTTGTTGATTAAAGTCCTTGATGAAAAATTTCTTCCTTAACTACTAATTTAACGCTTCAATCAAGTCGACGTTTATTGCGACTATGTTTTCACAGATAAAATCAGTCAATGTTTCAAATTTTCATTTTTTTTTGTTATTCACATAGTGTTCATGGCTATTCTATTTTGTTTCAAGGTTATTGAACAATATGTAACGTGAAATTATGTGTACATGATCACAGTAGATTATGAACGTATACGTAGGAATCGCCCGTAACCAAGAGTACGGTGGCATGTGCTTATAGGCATAAAACTATTCTGTCACTGACGACAAGAAAGATACTCTTGTTTATTGCTCATTCTTGATCAATACTACTTGTGATTGAAAAATGAAACAATCGTAATTTGATTTTTAATGCCGTAACTATTGATGTATCAATATTATTAACAACTTAACAAGATTATAGATCTTTCGAATAACTTAGCCTATCTGCTTCTATTGTTCTGTTTGTACACGTGACATAGATTTAAAATCAATTCTTTTTATTAACGTTTTTTTAGGAAGCTTTGTACCGTGAAGAAGCGCTTGAAAAGAAACTTGAATATCTTCAAGGTGTTTTACGTGATGCTCAACAAGCATCGAATGATAGTTGGCAAGCAATCATTCACGAAGATCGTCTTCTATCGCGTATTAATACGCTAGAAGATCAAATACGTGTTTATCGTTCTAAAGTATGACTTTGATAAATAAATATTTATGTATAACGATGTTTTCCTAGCATCCAAATGAAGATATGATAAAACAAGAGCTAATTCAATCAAATCAATCACATATGAGATTCGAAGAAGAATCTAAAGTAAGAAGATTTTTTTCTTTTCCAACTAAATTATGTTCATTTTTCATTGTTTTTTTGTTTTTATAAAAAAAAAGAGAAAATTAGAAAAAGTTTTACTCGAACGTTTCGATGCCATAGGTCGCAGTAAATCTTTTGAATCTTCGTTAGAATTAATACAAGATGAATTAAAACATTACGAAGACGTACACGAACAATATAGGCACGATACACAACAACTTGTACAATCAGTTGATGAACAACGTTCATTGATTTCTGAATTCGAAATTAAATTACGAGTATAAATCTCTATCGATATTGATCTAATTAGGTTCGATGTATGCATATTGATTTCGTAGGATTCAGAAAAACGATGTACAGAACTTGAAATTGAAAAACAACGAATACAAATCAATTTTGATGAATATTATCAACGAACACATCATTTAGAAGAATTACAAGAACAATCCATACAGGTTTTTTTAATCAAACGATTCTTTCTTGTTCACACTTATTTCAATTTAGAATGGAAAAAATCATGATCAACATCAAGAAGAATCTTCATCGAAAGGTATAAAATATTGCGAAGAATACTATGTGTTTCGATTCCTAATTATTTATTTGTAGATTTAATGAGTGAAAAGATAAATTCTGTTGACATTCCAATAATAGCAGAAAATGGAGACATTGAAAAACATCATCCAAATATGATTGCATCAAATCAAAACAATTCATTCCTAAATCATACTCATAAAGATGACATTAATGGACAAACATCGAATACTAATATCAATGAACATGAGTCAACGAATGAATTGATAGCAATTGAAAAACAAATTGTTCAACTTCATGAAAATTTAAATGAAACCATTGGTAAATAATAACGAGAGTTTATGCTTTTTTTTTGGAATGCACACAAGGCCAAGTTCTCTAGCTAATTTTGTTCAAGAGTTTACAGGTATTTTTCTGAGACCTCATCGAAGTGTTGAATAGTAACGTTCACTTTTATTTTGAAATCTACTCTGTCGAGAGGAACGCTTGAAAGTGTTTTCATGCCATTTTAGTTACATCAGAAAGTTTCCAAAACAAAATGAAATTGTATCAATCGACTTCGATGCTTCCACCAAAATGTCTGTAAACTCCTGAAAGGAAAAAGCTAGAGTTACTGAGACAGAGAATATGTTGTTGTCTACCACCAGTTATTGAAGAAAAATCCTTTCCTTCCTTGCGATGTTCATTAACAGTGATGTGTGATCAAATCTATCATAATTGGACAGCACTGATTTCATGTGAAGTAACTTGATAAAACTAAACGTCACGGTCCCAAGCATTCAGTTATCCTCTGTAAACATTTCTAACATGGTTTTTTGTTTTTTAAGAACGACTTGTTTCAACAGAAGATTTGTATCGAAGTGAACAAGAACGATGTCGTTCATTGACAACTGAATATGAAGTAGTTCATGATGAACTAGTTCAATTAAAAATTCGTTTCAATACAGAAAAGAATAATAATGATGATCTATATCAAGAACAACAAAATAAACTCAATCATTTATCAAAATCAATTTTATCAAAAAACTATAAACATAATCAATTGCTCAGTGTTTACATATGTTTTTTTCTTTGTTGTTATTTGCTAATCTTTTTCCTTTTCTTTTTTCTTCTATCATGGTGACTCTTTCTTTCTATGTTCTTATTTGTTTCAATTCAATCATGTCGCTGTTATTTTCGAATACGATGTCTTTTGATTTCTTTTTCTATATTAAACTCACAGCCAAACAAATGCGGAAAGACACACAGACAAATACAATGTGTCTATTGTACACATCAAATTTTGAATTTCCTCGTTGCTGATCGATATTTCAATTTTTTTATTTAAACAATTGAAACATACATAGTTAACTATTTCATATTGATACCTATAATTTGTTTTCTTTTTTGGCATATGAATTTGAATGAAAATATATTAGTTTTGGTTCGCGTCTATTTTCTTGTGATTGGTTATATTTCAATGTTGGAAAATTATTTTTGAAGATTATACTAATAAATACAATGGAAAAAATTTACACACGTGAACACATATATTGATCATGCTTAAAACCATTGATAATACAGTGAACTTGAATTTGAAAAATTCTATGCTCGTATTGAATAATCGATTTTCGATTTCTGTCCATGCTACTGAAGAGGATCACCGTTATATCATAGGAGAAATCCGGAAAAGTCACACTATTTTGATGGTAACAAATAGATATTAAAAATTCTTTCAAGGATGTAGTGTGGGTTAGTTAACCAAAAAAACACTCATTTCCATACCCACATCCATCATCGTACAGAACCTGTTAAAGTACTACTGTGTAATTATGAACATCGAAAATCTTTGACTTTCTTAACGCAAAATTAGAGTACACTAATTTTTTTCACAATCGAATGATGATAGTCTTACAAAGCATGACATGAGTGATTATTTTTTTTCCGTTCGTTGTGCTTGTCTTGTTCTGATCGATTCTTAGCAAGATTCGAATTGTACTAAAGCACATCGAATCATTCGCAGTGATCAAATTGTCTTCAGAATACCAAAGTCGTTCGTATCGAGTAGTTCATGAGCGAGTTGAATAACTTGTTCGATGAATTTGTCCATGTCCGTGAGTCTCGTTCGATGATTCGTAATACACATTCTCAAAGCAAATATATTCGTACCGATGACAAATGGTGAAACAACGGCAATACCACGTTCTTGTATCGTTATCAATAAACGTCTATTGAATTTGTTTAACATATCGTTTTGATCGATTGTATTCGACTGACATACAATATAACGAAAGCAAACAATATTTAATGTTACTTTAGCCAACAGTTCGAATTGATTTGAATGCTGTTCAATTAAATGAGCGAAGTACAATGCTTGATCAACATTTTGTTCCATAATACGACCAAATCGTTCGATTCCGTACGTTTTCAATGTCATCCAAACTTTCAAGGCTTTTGTATTACGTGAAAGTTCAAGACCATAGTCACTGAAAAAATGTTCACCTTCACTAGGTGTCATACCGCCATCCATTAATGTCAAATAGGATACTGTCGGTTGAGCGAATGTTGAACGATGTAATTGACCATCGCGCACAAGAATACAACCACATTCGTATGGAACAGAAAGCCATTTATGTAGATCAAATGCAATTGAATCGGCTCGTTCTAACCCGGTGAACAATGGCTGAAGGCGTCGTGAACAACATGCAACTGCACCAATAGCACCATCGACATGAAACCAAAGATCATGCGGACGACGAGCACAAATATCAGCTAAACCTTGTAGATCATCTATGGCTCCAGTACCGACCGTACCGGCCGAACCAACAATAAAACCACATGCGTTCGAATCAATGCACGCCTCTAATGCCTAAAGAAGGATCACCTAATTAGAACGGAAAAAAATCCTAATTTCAACTACCTGCACATCGATTTGTCGCTGTTCATTTGTTGAAACATGAACAATATTTTCTTTACTAATACCGAGTAGATTGGCAGCTCGGATAATACAACTGTGCGTATCTTTCGAACAATAGATGATCATAGTTCGTTGGTGAAATTTTTTTCTGGCCACTGCCAAAGCAATGATTGTAGCCACTGATGTACCACTGACGAGAATGCCTGAACTTGTCTCATCATTCGGAAAACCCATCAGTAGTTTGAGCCATGACAAGACTTTACGTTCTAAATAGATACTTGCCTGCTGACCACCCCAAGACATTGTATTCAATGTTCCAGTTATAAATTCAGCTAGAGCTCCAATCGTTGAACCAGTGCCGTAGACATGACCCCAAAAAAGAGGATGAATATTACCGATAATATAGGGAAGAATCGTCGTGCAAACTTCATCATAGACTTGCCATGGAGATTGACCTTGAAGTGGAAGATCACCATTAAGAATAGTTTGTTTGATTGCTAATGGTAATGGACACCACGTTGGTCGAAGACGAATGTCACGCATGTAGTTGATCATATTGTCCATAATTTTATGCCCTAGCAATCGTAGATCATTCCAATCGGATGGATCGAGTGAGATTTCGTCTGTTGTATTCGTTACGAGACTTAATTCAATTCTAAACGACCATAGTTTCTCGTAGTTTTGACTACCGAAACGCACTGGAAACGATATTTCAAGATTTTCATCGACTGTTATTACACGAATACTAGATATTGATGTTTCGAGTAAATCAATGATCAATGTATAGAATTCATCGACTGTCTCACAAAGACGATGCGTCAACATTGAACATTGATCGTTATTCAATGAGACGATTCGTGTCAAAATTTCATGATGATGAAGTTCTATGTTGAGACATTGACTCGAATCATGCACCAATTGGATACAGAAGTTGTCGTTTAGGGGATACATGCCGTTGATTAAAAAAACTGAAAAAAGTCAGTGTTACTATTACAATCTGTTGTTATCATGCCTTGATTGTGAAAATGGTGGTACGAATGACTTAAGTAAAAGTCAAACAATACTTGAGAATAGTGATATCGAAGTCGTGATTACAAGACTCGTTACGATCTTTCTTTATTGTTTGCTTTATCACTCTTAAAAAGAGGTGATATTTCAGAACCTGTGGAGTAACGATGACGAAGACATAACCTATATCATCAAATCAACGGGAAGGTGTGAATATTGGCAACTCATACATCCACACCCATAGCAACTCTTGTTTTTGATATAAACTTTGATAATTTGATTAATACTCTTTCAAAACAATTTTCAGTCCGATTTTCTTCTAGAATTTTAATCCATCTTCTATATATTCTTTCCGTCTCGCTATTGTGATTGATAATTTTTTCTATAATCGATAAGGCCTTAGCTTTAATTGTATCAATAATTATATGTAATAAAGATCTATTCAGAAGAATACCTTATATTTCGTTCATCTAAGGATATTTGTGTGTATTCAATCGTTTTTCTTATTGCCCACAATCACATTCACACCCACATGCACATCCTTTGAAGGTGATTGTTCTTATTCAGCAGTAGTGCATTCAGACATGTCGTGAGGAATAGTGTCAACAGTCAAGCGACGTCACGACAGAGAAGGTAATAACGCCATGTGAATCTTCTGGCAGAATATGAATGTATTTTGATGCCATAAAGAATCGATGACTTCTGCTCTGTTTCATGGTTACTTCGTAAACTAAATTTGACTTTCATAACGTAGTTTGAAAGGCATAGGGTACTAAACAACCGAACACTATGAATGCTACCCGAATCATTTTTTCTGTTTCATGAATTTAATTTTACTTTTTTTCTTGCTGTTTTAGGCAATTCATGGAACGAGCATCTGGAATTGCACCTGATCCGCTAAAAACCTCACACCTGTTATGAAAACCAGTACAATATCTGGAACTTGTCCTTAAAGCGAAGTCAACGTTGAATTTCAATTACGGAGATCATCACTTGTCTTGGAATATGAATGTGCCTGCATTACGTTGCATTCTTTGGCCAATTAGTATCATTGGCGCAGCGAATGAATATCAATTACCAACTGTCAACTTTGATAGCACTAGTAAGATTTTCCAAGTTTCGAACCTTCCAGCATCCTTTGCTCATCATTGTTTACTTTACCATATTTTGCCTGTCCATCATAAACTGTCCTATTCAATTTGTGGGGAGTTGGGTGTGATATATTTCAACGGTGATTTTCATAGCTTAAACACTCTAAACTTTGTATAGCTATGCAACCGTTTGCATTCGAGAGGCGCAGAGTATAGATACTATGCGTGTTTTGCTTATTTCTGTGCCACGAGTATAAGCAGTGGCCATGTATATCAGTATAGTAGAACGGAACACTATAAGAAATCTGAAAATCTCCAAGATTAGATGAATCATCTAAATTAAAGAGCAAATCGAAGAATATTCCGGATTGCTAGGAAATATGATGATCACATTTGAACCAAATAAAAAATGAGGATTTTATTGAAAACATCTCTTATGTGTTTATTTTTATAAACTCTTCAATCGGATAGTCTCTTGGAAATACGTAGTCTTTTCTTTGTAGATTGATATTGTTGAGTTAACAAGAAGAACAAAGATGACCATAGCCGGCGGAATAGAAGACGAATATTTGGACGATTTTTGTTGATTTTCCATCTGTTATTCATGATGATTTTCTCTATTATGGTAATGTAAGTAATGCACATAACAAGGAGGTATTCGACAAACTGAGCATTCAAAATATTTCTTAGGGTATGTGATTTCTCAGTAAAGCAACATATTGGACCATTTCAAAATGCTATAATGGGCACGGCCAAGGACCAGCGCTCTCTGCTGAGGAACTTTTAAAATTGGAAAGGGATAGAGAACGTTCCGGAAATCGGAAGTTTGCTATCAACAGAATATCAAACTTGTTGTAAACTACGAGAGGAGTGATATAAAACCCTATTTTTCTCCCCACACATGTTGAAATATAATTCTGTCGACGAATTTCATCCAAAACTTATAGTTCTTTTACGTTTTTACATTTCATTTTTGTCTGAAAAATAGTCGGAAGGTTTTATGAGATTTTATTGTAAGAATAAAACTAATATATTGGAAAGATAAGACAGCTTTTATGCTACTCATGTATCAAAAAAGCAGACCAGTTTTATCTTTATAGTTTGAAACGGTAAGCTAAGAAACCTTCCTCTGCAGACATTAAAGAAAATATGAAATTCCGTAACGAGCGATATTTTAAGCTTTTTTATTTGATGAAGGAAAAGTGGATCAGAAGCGACCTGATATTCTACCAGGTTCTTAACAGCTCAAAAACTTTTGAATGCAACATTCATTTGAATTCTTCGTTCTTTCGTATAAAAATGATTTCCTCCTAGCCATTCCAAAAAAGATTACATTTTTTTGAAATTCCGTAACGGCTACTTTTTGTGATATGACTCTGTTGCAGTAGAAGAGAAATGAATGAAATCTTTATTGGTGATAGATCTAAACAAGCTCTCTTTCTGATAAAAATTTCCGAAAGTTTGCTTATATTACAAAGAAGTTATCAAGACTTCAATCTCAAAAACTGAAATTCCGTAAGGCTTGGCCGTGCCACTATGGATCTCTATTCAAGACATAAGTAAAGCCAATTATCCTTCAATATTTCCATAGAACAAATGAATTTTCGCATACATGCAAAATCAAACAAAAAACGTTCGCTTTTCGAGAAACACTGATATTGTATCTCTCATTTTTCAGATACCATAGTTACAAGTAACGCTCATCGAGAGGCGATTTGCTTGCACCTACACTTAGGTACTGGCGTAGAAATAGAATTTCAAGTGTCCCCGACTGTCAGAATAATTCAATAACCAAATGGTAACTATGATCGCAATCACTACGGATAAAGTTTCAAGGATTACATATGTGCTTCAAAGCAGCGAACATTTGCGAAAACGCCCATGAATATAGCACCAATGGTCAATACAATGACTTGATGCATTGGATGACGAAGGTGATCAGTATATACTCATATCTGCCATGTTTTTAACCTCGTAGGAAGTTATTCACAGCACATCTAGTGCTTGAAGAAACATTATTTTAATTATCTCGAATACAGTTTAACTCGTTTTAACCATAGTATTGTAATGTCACTGGTCGAGTGTGCAGCATTTGTGATCACTTAGAGTACCTTTTGTGGTTACTTCAGATTATAACCTCTGCCATTTGGGCTATTACTACGATCGTTTCTCTCATATTTATCCTAATTTAGACCGAGTCAGTGACTACTTCTAATGCTGCATAACTGCTGCCCTCTCTGTGGCCAGTGACCACAGTGACGAAATCGGTGGGCAAAAACTTGACGTACATTCCCAATAAAGTGTCTCAGGTGACTACATCAGGGGTTCCAAAACCATAGATGCGGTTAATAATATTAACGAAATTGTGACTCGTACCATTGTAAGGATTATTTGTACCATGTCCATGGTCGTTTCTACAATTGATATAGTAACTCGTACTGTGCATGTGGTACTTTGCACTTGCACTAATCATATGGTCACTTGTACCAAGGCTGTGGTCATTAGTGACCTAGAAATGGTCGTTTATGTCACAGAAGTGGTCATCTGTACCACACAATTGTTGATTTGGCCCTTAAATATGGTCATTTGGGCCACAGTACTGCTTCTTTCATTCGTTGTGACAGACAGACAGATACAGGTGAATTCCCATTTCCAGACCCTATCCTTTCAGTCTAGGGAATATACTACATGAAACTTCTGATAACTGATCAGAACGAAGATGTATGTTTGTACTCAAAGACAGTTTCTTGCCACGATTAATTCCTTATGAGAAGAATTTTTGAAAGAATCCATCTAGCAACTTGACATATAGTCCCATCGAATCATACAACACTGAAGCTATTCTTTTGATCATCCAACGCACATAAATCTATGTATCTAAAAGTTTGAAACTTACATTTAATTGACTTTTAAAGTTTGATACTCGGATGTTGTTTGGTGAGGGTGCGGACGGGTGGGAGTGTATGAGTGACTATGCCCCCATGCATGCCTACACCCACGCTCTCAGTATTTTATAGATAGAACTCCATTGCATTATGTATCCTTACGTGCACTTCCAAACATTTAAAAATCAAGTCTATAAAACGAAAACCTGCCTTGCATTCTACGCTGCAAAAAAAAGCAATATGTTATCCTTACTTGTTCAGCATTTCCCGATAACTTAATTCTTATTGTCCGTGCTCACGAAGAGCAACGACTACAGTTACAGATGGTGAGGGTATGATTGTCAATTCAGATCATATAGTCTAAAACTTAAACCTCACAACCACTGACTTGCACACCCCTTTTCACGCTTGGACTTGAGATGGTAAGAATAGAATTGATCTAGCGAGATATAGAACTGTGTTTCAATGAATTAATTGCCGTGATGCGAATCAAAGCAATGACATTCGATGATCTATGTGGGCTACCGATGAAAATTAATAATCAACTTCGTAGTTTATTCAGTTAAAATTATGACATAGAGTGTATCGCAGTTTTTCACTGGCAAACATTTTCTTTTGAGATGATGCTTTGTGATTGGGTTTCTAGTCAACTACTGATATTACATCCTCAGGCACCATTGATGCACTTTTAGCTGCAGTTCTCACGACTAGTAGTGCAACTTCCTCCACATGACTCAAGATATGGTTGAGGACGTAGTAAGTAGCCCCAAACGAGATGGGCGCTGCCATCATGGAACCTAAAATCGGTATAGCAAGCAGGCACACTTTAGCTGTCTCTAAAGCAACCAATGACGGTACAGCAAGGAGAGCCTTCATGATACCTTGTGCTGTAAGAAACGTTTTAACGTCGATCTTTTGAGTGACTGCCTCTTTAAGAACCACCACATCGGAATTTGTGATATTGGCCATCCTCTGCAAAGATGCATCGTCAAGACCAAGTTGATCAAAGAAAAACTTGCTCGCTTTACGGATAATACCGATATCGACAGCAAAAGAGAGGCCAGGTACGGGAGCAGTGGCTACCATACCCGATAAACCGGAATATTGCCATAGTGTGGCGCGAAGTTCATGAACTTTAAGCCGTACCATGTTTTCACTATATGCATTTAGCGAGAAGATAAATGCTTGGCGCTTAAGTGTAGGAAAGTCCTCCACAAGGCGTTGTAACAATAAATTTAAATCGTATTTTTCTCGTTCATAATTGTCGACGAGGAAAACTTTCTCCTCTTCATAAAGAATCTTCAGGTTGTCTCGCAGATTATTGCGAATACGATGTAATATTCCCTCACAGGCGGCGACCGAATCATTTTTATGTATTTTTGAACGGGCTTTTCGATCATTGTCAATATCACTTTGGATCTTCGTACGCACGAGAAAGAATCGCTTTTCATTTTCTATTATTTCTTTTACTAACCAAGAATCCTGCTCCGTGAATCTTGTAGAAGTCAGGACAAGAAAGAAGTCAAATCTCGTGAATCCAATCTGCTCAAGGTACAACTCTTTTGGAAAAGATGAAGTCCCGACTCCGGGTAAGTCCCAGAATAGCATCCTTTCATTATTTGGGTGAGAGTAAGGTGTTGGCTCCATCGTGGTTTCAGTGACTCCAACGTCCGCAGCACCTTCATCGCCTCCGCTCAGATCCCTAATAGCATTGATGAAGCTGGATTTACCAACACCACTGCTTCCGATGACCCCGATATTCAAAGCAATGTCTTTATATTTCTCTATTTCCTTCCATAAAAACCTTTCATAACCTTTCAAACCTTCATTTGATAATGTGTGGTTCAATTGTTCGATATCATCAGGTGACATTGGGACGAAGCCCATGGTTTCATCGTTGGAACCAGCGTTAGAATCTTGATCAGTCATACTACCTAATAAGTGAAAGTATTTACGATTATGGAGGGATGGTTCCAAAGTGTAAAATCTTTTTTCGATGTAGACGGTATTTATTAGATAGAGCATAACGACTAGTGTAATATCCTAAGTTGGATCGGGTATCTGGACTTTGGACTGATAAGGGAACATTCCTAAATGTCAGAGTGCTTTCGAGTCAAGACAATGTGCGTATATATGGGACTCGATGAGTTATACCAACCCTAAAACAAATTCGTTCCCGTAGCTTTTTATAGTAAAGATATTGGATTTTTACTGGAATTTTACTAAATCCCTGTGATCTCCGCAGGGCACTCAAATTCGAATTTTGAACTTTCATTTCAAATCTTTCTCAATTAGAGCTCTTGGTGGAAATAGTTTACGATAAAAGTTTCAACTGATTTCCTAGTTTCTAGTGTCAAAAATGAATATTGAAACATTGAATAGAGTATGCAAATGGTGCTTCGTGTCTTAGAAAATGAACACCTGAAACAGTTGAAACTTTCACCGGAAACTACTTTCACCAAGAGCTTTAATTTAGCGACGTTTGAGGTCAAAATCTGCAACTAGAAATTTTAGTGATCCTAATGGATCCCGGCTATTTGGTAAAAATCCAGTCAGAGTCCAATATCTTTACAGAAAAACGCTCCGGGCTAGAGATGTCACAAGACAAGTAAAAGTCATTAAGGCCCATATAATTCACATTGGCCAGGCTCGAAAGCGCTACACTCTAAAATAAATAGGTTTTATACCAAACCCCCGAAAAAATTTTGATAGATTTCAAAAAGCTACCAAATGTATTCAAATGCTCAACAACCAACTTTTCAATTCTACAAAACCTTAAAAAGTTCTTCCTCTCGGCACATGGAAAGAAACTTTTTCTTGCGAAACCTTTATTAAGTTCCGTAGAGCAAAAAAGGCTCTTTTAGAAAAAAGACGAAACCTTTAAGGTTTCGTATTAAATTCTAACGACTTCTTACTGAACACTAATGGTTTCACGCTAAACAAGTAGAATTAATACGGAACCTTCGAGGCTTCGTATTTCTTTTTACAAAACCTTTTTTTGCTCTACGGAACTTAAAAAAAGTTTCGCAGGAAAAAGGTTCTTCCCATGTGCCCAGGGGAAGAACCTTTAAAGGTTTCGTAGAATTGAAAATTCGTTTTTTGAGGATTTGAATGCGTTTGCAAGCTTTTTCAAATCTACGAAACCTTTTCCGGGGGGTTTGGTAAAAACCCTATTTTTTTGGAGTGTAGTGATCACAAAAAATATTTCACAAAAGATAAGCGTTGCATGAACAATGAAACGGTGATGAAAATTAAGAAACAACTGGTTGTACAACAGAAAGTTGGTGTCACGATTCAGGTAGTATCCTGTTGGCGCTTTCATGGCTCACAAAGAATATAGAATTCCTTTATGGCTCGCATGGATCCTCGTGATATTGGACATGAGCACCCAAAGAACGTTTCTCGAAATTTTTTCGAGGAATACTCAAAACTAAGCGGCAGTATTTTAATTGATTTTCAAACTACCGTCTGTAGTGCTCAGTGCAACTAAGTATTTGGGGGATGGGTGTGAGTGTAGCTGTGGTTGAGACTGTGGTTCTGTGTATGGGTGTGAATGTGGGGATGAAACTGACAACCACAATCATACACTGACACGCACACTAATGCATAGTAGCAGCCACCAATCAAAGCCTCTCCGGTTTGTAGAATTATGGTGTAAATTATACTTGAGAAAAATAAACATCTTTGTCGACTTAATAATTGAATCAGAATCGAGTTTATATTTCTTCATGCTTTGTTCACAGTGACAAAAGGGTCGAACTGACGACATCCTTGCTCTGGTCGTTCTTGTCAGAAAGAAAAACAGCCGGGTGAAGTTTTCGAAAATAGTCGATGTAGAATTGAGCTAGCTGGCAATTTAGGTTTAGAACATTAAAGAATGCTGTTCATAATGGTAAAGGGTGTGGATATGGATGTAGCTTACGGTTATAAACGCGTGACACATATGCATTGCTATGGCCTCTCTCCCTCCCATTTCCTCACATGCAAACCTCATACCGAAGCTCTGACCTACACTTTCACCCACACTGAGAGCCTCGGAATTTACGCATCGATAGTTCCAGTTTAGCCGGAAAGAGAAAAATAATTTCACCCTATTTATGGAGCTGAGAGTGAGTTTTCGCATACCTAGCTTTAGATGTTTTTGACCATGTTTGCGTTAAGACGGGTGAGGTAATTGTCGAAATTTTGTTTCTCCTAAACGCGAAAGACTTTAAAGCTGCCGCTTAACTTACTCAATAAAATAGATTATGTTTGAAAGGATACGAGAGGTGTATTTGTAATTGTTTGATGCAACACAATACTATTCCATTCCTTTAACTTTCGATACTCAAACAGAAAATGAAATATATTTGCTTCAATCGGGAATCGAACCCAAGATATGATAACAGGTTAATCGGGCAAGCGCTCCAACCATTGAACTATCAAGGAACGACTAGCATACTATTTTATTTCTAAATGATATTTAATCATCGAAAGTAAAAGAAAACGAATAATCTAGTATTGCATAAAACAATAAATAGAGTAAATAACCGTTTTACTGTGTGCAGATTTTCATGAACCCTTCAAGAGTTTTTAAGACGAAGGGTTTATAAAAGGAATACTATATGAAAATAAGAAGGATTTATTATTTCTCTCGTACAAGTAGACCTATCAGCAATCTCAGGAAAATAGCTTATTATTTTACTCTTAGCGGTTTACTATTCTTCAGTTGCATACAATGTAGGTGGATGCCAGTCAAATACGTCGAGAGCAAGAATATGTAGTGATCAACAATTTTAACCATTCGAAAGAATGAACATAATAGCGTATCTCTCTCTGACAATCTATCACATAGCATCTTTTTCAGCAATAATTTTCATAAAGCACTTGGAAAATGTCTAAAAAAGGACTGTCGTTGCGATGAAATCTTTATTGAGTTAAGAACATTTTCTTAAAAGTTAGTACAAAATCAAGATAATTCTGAGATAGAAAATCAGTTTTATTTGATTAAACTTAAGACACTAAAAAACAAATGGTTCTGATAACGTCCTGGATTGTGCGTCTCAAGTCTCTGTACCTGAGTCATCTGTCTGAATCGAAAATTGGTCAAAATGACGTTCTGCTTGTAGAATTTGATTTTGAATGTTTTTTAAAAGTGATTGATTTTTAAGGAATGGTGTGAATTATTCACTAAAAATCTTCTCTTTCGGTTGCTAAAAACTACAGGTCGCAACTTAGAATTGTGCTGAGACATTTCTTTTCTACTTTTCACAACTCGATTCTGTAGCCAATAACATTCACATACAATAATGCTCCAATTTTGAGGTATATGACAAGTAACTGAAGCAGGTAGATTTTTTATTTGATATATAATCACTGCTCGAACGTTATGTGAACTGTAAAGGAAGGGTAGAATAGTAAACTCGTTAAAGATTTATTATTCAACCCAACATTTTACATTCTACATACCTAAATCCCACCCACATTGTGAATATTTTCATGCTCATTATATTCATGCGCGAACTAATTTTTATCATTCAAATTTTCTCAAATTTAGCTTTCATCGAACTTTGGGTTGCACAACGAAAAATAAGTAATTCGAAAAGACTCGTTTAGATGTTCGCTTTCATTTCTTTGGTTCTACTAGTATGAAAAATATTCTGAAGCTTATTTTCAAAACAATGTGGAAACTTGTCTCTTTTCAGTTTGTTGAGTATTCTAGGTAAATATTTCTCCAAATATTTCTTTAGAAAAACTTTCAATACACGTCTGCATCAGATTTGTATGGTACATCTTATGTGCCGGTTCATAGGAAGAGAATTGAAATAATTATAGTCGAAACAATGACACAGGCATTATTTTTGCCGCATCTGCAACACGATCGTCGTTTTTGATTTTCATAATACAACGATCAATTTTGAAAAAAAAAATAGTTTAGAAGCCAATTGACACACCAAATTTTTTTCTCTATCACAAAAGCATGCACATAAAGATGTTAGAACCGTATAAAATTCCTCGTAGCGTACTCTAGAAAGAAACTCAAGCCGTCTAGTTGCACTTATATCTCTAACGGGACTGGTTTGTAATGCGGCCACATCATCTATAGAAAGATTAACTCAGATTACTTTTATCTATCTTAACTCAAGTTGCTGTGCTGTTTGATGGATCTAGAGGTGCAAAACGTCTAGAGTACTTGCTCACAAGCAGCACTCTGTTAATGAGACATTATTTTACCAAATCCAACCACAATCCTAATATCTCATAACAAATCCCAAAGCTTTGGGTTTATTGCATCCCTAGATCAAAGCGATTATGCAAAAATGAATGGGACATCTGTTGTGGATAATTTCTACTATGCCTTGCGTTTGTCCAACCGTGAAGCTTTGATATACAGATCGTAACTTTTAATTTAGTCTCTTGAGGTTGAAACTTTTCTTCAGAATGTTTCTATTTCGTTGAAAAAATTCTACTAAAAGTTTTAAAATTCTTGTAATTTCCTAAGAGTAAGATTCTTGTGTCCCATAATTATAACTGTGAGTAAATTGTAAGCATTGTAACAAAAACTTTGCTTGATTCGCTTTAAAATAACGCATTTCGTTGATTTCTCATAAAGATTGATGATAACTAGTGGCACTTAAGAAAATCTAGCGTTGCAATCGGTTTTGTTTCATTCATCGATTTTTCTATAATTTCAACGGTAAATTCATGTTTTAATCTTGTAATAATTGACCGCCACCATCAAAGTTAGGCATAATGATACTACTCGAAACTGTGTCAAATAATGCCATCAATTTTAGTTTCGGTTAACCCCTCTACCGAATGACTATTTTTTGGTACCATCTTGAATAAAAGCTAAAACTCGAAACTAGTTCAGTATAGTTCATGTGGTTAACAAGCAGTTTCTGTGCGTTGATACGTGAAATGTACCGCGATCACGATTAAATTCTCACGATTTTATGAAAGTTTGGAAATATTTCTCTAGTTCGATAGAAGAAAAGGTAATTTGCAGAATCACACTGAGCTAACTATTTTGAAGCAGTTTGAACGCAATGGGAAGGCCATTGTAAACATATATGTTACTTCAATCTGGACTATCGACTATATACAGTGAGAATTCTCAATCGAAGCTATCTTGAAAGTATTTTCTTATAAATAGGATACCTCATTTCTCTTTTCTACTATGCTCATTTCACGTTAGTAGTTAGAATTCTGTTTCAATTATAATTTTATCACTAGCAAAAACATCTCAGAAATCAAACATACTCACATATTAATCAATACAGTAGTGCACGGCTTTGTTTTATCTACTTTTAATTGTGCTGCGCCTCTTATTTATCGTTGACCAAATTGCTCGGGTTTTTTCCTGTTCACATTTGCTCGGGTTTTTTCCTATTCATATTTGCTCGTGTGAACCGATCGACCATAACATTTTCAAAACGTAGGCAATTGCTTTTCGTGATATGCCTTTCAACGTGAGTATAATGCTCTTTCTTTTTCTAACTCTTTTTTAGCCTTTCTTTGTTTTGCAAATGCATAGGTAGAAAAAATAACATGATTACTTCTTTATACAAAAGTGCTCTTCAGACATATCGAGACATATTTCTAATAAGGTATCGGTTAAATAATCACCGCATCTCATATATGAGTGGTGAGCGTGGCTATGGTACCGTTGTATTCCAAAAATAAAAGTGTCTATAAGTCGAGTTTTGTTTAATCGCTTTTGATAATTTTTTTAAAATTTTATTGGTCTGCAAATAAACAATCACTTCTGTAAAAATCAAGTTCTGTTGGCACTGTTTAAGGGAAAAGCCCCATTTAAGTGAAAACATGCACACCATGATGGAAGCACGTATAGAGAAAAGGGATTGGCTACCAATTATTGAAATATAAATCACAACAGTAATTTGTGACTCATGTATACGAAGTCATGGTATCGCTAATCAATAATGAGAACTGAATGGCGACGGATCTACAATTATTTGAGTAGGCTACGTGGTGGCTCAATTTAAAAATGAAAGAGACATGAGAGAAAGACAAGCCACGTTTGAATAATAGGAAACCATTAATAAACTGCATTTTTGCCGTACAAGTATCCTCAAGGTACTTCTTTTTAATTTTGCAAAGCAAAAGATAGCACAGTGCTCGAAAAAATTCAGCAGTTGTGATAATTTTCTTTTGCTCAAGGTACATAACTTTAAAAGCGCGCATACCTTCCCTGTTTCTAATTATTACATGAGTCACAAATCACTAATGTGATCTCTATTTGAATAATTTGTGGGCAATCCATTTCTCTATACGTGCCTCCATCATGGCGTCCATGTTTTTCCTTAAATGGGGCATTTTCCTTAACCGTTACCAACAAGGGGGAAAAATTTGACAGTTAATGACACTTTTCTCTGAAAATTTGTTACTGTAAAAAATTACTCGAAGTAAATGAACGGTATGCACACAAAATATGAAGCGACATTTTGAATTTTAGATGTATGATGAGAGAGAGGCTATTGCAATTTCATCTACGTATGCATGGACATACATTGGATCACTAAAACACAGAGACAGATCGTGATGATTGATAATACACATTATTGGACCCATGCAACTTCCTTGCGGAGCGCCACGTTCGACATTAATCAACGCTGAGTTCACACCACCATAGTCAATTTGCAGAGTCCGATTGGTAAAGTACTTTGCAATTCACGTAGCATAGGCTGATGGACAATAAAGTCTATTTAACTTTAAAATGAGCTGTTGATACCATAGCTTGTCGAACGCTTGCAGAAAATCATTAGATACGATAGGAGTAAACGTGTTGTAGCGCAGGGATTGGGTAATTTGTTCTGATAGGCAGTTGACTCGCAATGTTGTGGCTTGATGTGAGGTCTTTCACCTGTTTGTTGAACTGGTAAAATATGCATTCCTTTTGCCCAATAGGTATGCACCAGTGCCAGTTAAAAACTGGGGACTGGTACCCCAGTCCGGCCGGTGCCCCCAGTCCGACTGGGTATGTATATAACTCAATCCATTATCAAATAAGTAGGGGTGCCTTAGGTAGTCATTCTGAAGTACATATAGATATTCTTTATAAATCATTATACGATATACAGGAGTATCCTCTATAAGACATTATAGCGTATATAGGGTACCCTTTGTAAGTCATTGTTACGTATGTAGAGCTCAGCTGTGCAGTAGGTATGCATTAATATTACTTAACTAAGCGTCAGTTGGTATGGGTACCATGTTAACTGGTACTGGTGCATATCTTACTTTGAAGATATTGGGATTAGATGACAGAGATGCGATCTGTTAAGGAGTTTTTCCAACCGAACCGAAAAATCTGCTAACCTAACCGAGCCGAACTGATTTTTATTTTTAAAACTTTAACTCGAGCCGAACAGAACCGAATTAGTATTTAACCGAGTCGAACCGATCCCAACCAAAAATTTTGTACAAATTTCAAATTTCTTTACGGAACTTATGATGTTATGAGGAAGTTTGTCTTAAACACTAATAATTGCTGTACACTATAGATAAATTTACTTATCCAGCTGTAGTAAAAAAATATTATAATTATAAAAAAAATGAAAACAATGCTATAAGCTTTTTAGTTTTTGTTTAATCATTGTTCTCTATCAAACAGGCCAAGACGAAAAAATGTGATAAAACGCTTAAAGAAGCTTCGAACCGAACCGAACCGAACCGAAAACAAATTTAACGAGGTGGAACCGAACCGATTTATTTTCAAAAATTTTTAACCGCACCGAAATCGGTTTGGCTCGGTTTGTTTAGAAATCGACTTTAGTCGCATCTCTGTTAGATAAGATATGCACCAGTATCAGTTAACATGGTAACCATACCAACTGACGCTTAGTTAAGTAATATTAGTGCATACCTACTGCACCACTGAACTCTACATACGTAACAATGACTTACAAAGGGTACCCTATATACGCTATAATGACTTATAGAAGATATTCCTGTATATCGTATAATGATTTATAAAGAATATCTATATGTACTTCAGAATGACTACCGAAGGGCACCCCTAATTATTTGATAATGGATTGAGTTATGTACATACTCAGTCGGACTGGGACCCAGTCGACTGGCACTGGTGCATACCTAGGAGGCATTGCACATAAGCCACGACCACTTTCTGATGAACCTTGCTCAATCAATAGCGCAGATTTGGTTCTTATTTCTACAGTAGATAGATCGAACAAAGTTATGAAGATGCTGAAAATTTCAACTCAAACGGATGCACTTTTCTCGAGATATACAGCTCAAAGGTATTGGTCCTGAATCAAAATTAGAGAAATTGTTTTTGAAAAAGTTTTCAGTAAATTTTCGTTTTCTCACGGACCGTATAAGGTACCGCTGAGATTTTTTCAAAATAGATACTATCGGTCACGGGCTATCTTCTGGTAGTAATGAAAGTTCCCTACCATAAATCAAAGTTTGATTGATATCTTGAATCATTTTCAAAACGCATCCTCAAGTGTATACGACAACTTAGTCGAATCAGTGTCATAGAACATTTTGAAAATAGTCTCATTTGAAACAGCACATCAAAATACAGCGAAAAATGTAAATTAAAATTTGTTTACTTTTATTTTGGTACATAAAAAGTTTTCGATGAAAGTTTATCAAAATATTCATCTGTAAGAAAATTGCAGTATCTTATATTTTTATTGTTTCATTGCTATAAGCCAATGTTTTGGGGACATTACTTATACATTCTGATAGTACTTAAAATTCTCTACAAACCGGTATATGAATATCTTGACTTATATAATTTCGCTGAAAATGATACCACCACGATGAAGATATTTTTCTCAAATTGCATTTTTGATTACTTTTTAGTCAATTTCTCAGCCTTATTTCAATAAACGTAGACAAGTTATTCGAAACGTAAATACAGATTGTTGCAGAACGTGAAGTTCTCTAGCATTCAGCATATGAGAAATTGAACATGACTAAATTCAAATATGCAGTGCAGACATTGGATACTTAGTACAATACTTGGTACTTTTCGTACTAAGTACGTGAAAATC
>OENT01001366.1:19930-46562 GCA_900239685.1 Rotaria macrura | reverse complement strand
CACTCATGAAAACTAGGGTTTGTTCCGTATTTCAAAGAAAGTCTATCATGCACACTATCAGCAGCAACTGTATCGAATGCTATGTATACTAGGGAATGAGGGTCAAAATCACTATATACTCCGAAATACTTGACTAAATCCGACGACAAGTACGCACAAATGACATTCAGACTAATTTCTTCAAGTACACCCGCTTATGTAAAGTTTGGATATAGAAATCGAAAACTACTGTCCTCAAATGATCGTTGATGCATTTGTCTAGCTGTAAATGATTATATTCAGAGGTTTTACACTGAAAATACAGATGATTGCATCAATTGGCAGGGGTAGATCAAATTATTTGAATAGATGTAGGAAATGATTGGAGTTCACGATATATTTTATCGAATTTGAGCCCATCTTAAGAAATCCGCAGTTTCAAATAGATCAGGAAATATTTTTTTTGCTTTTAAATTCATGACGTCCATGAGTGAAACTAAACACTTACTTATGATTCTTCTATGTGTTGAATTGGTTATTATTGATGTTATAGTTGGCGAAGAACTGCTTATTCCCAGAGGTGTGCTTGTATTTGTAACTGGTGCTAAGCTAGTAATTGAATGCATGTATGAATTAACTAAAAAAAGAAGTTAAAAGCAAATTTGCCCTATGAGAAAAAATCTCGTAAAAATCGATTGTCTTTCGATAAGTAATACACGTATGTCTACTATCCAACTAGGCCATATTGAAAAATGAATATCCATGGTCAAGGTCGGACCATGATTTCTATCCACTCATTTTGAATGAGAAAAGAGTAAGTAGGGAGACGGTTTCAGCAAAATTTTCACTTCCAATCTGTAAAGACAGTCTACAACTCTAGGTTATAGTGTAAAACGCCATGTCCTTGTTGTAGGCTTTATGAGAGATGCAATTTCCACGCTCATACATTGAATCTTTCACCGCTTTTACGACTTGAAAAGAGAAATTTTCGTGAAAATCATGTACCTTTCTCATCAGTGAGGATGGATCACAATTTCAGTTTAGTATTGAGTGCTTGAACATGTTTTTCTAGATTTTTTTCGGCTCAAACATTCATTTTTATCATACTGATATTGATGATTCGTTTCGATCGATTGTGAGGACTGTTGTTTATATTTTACATAACAGGCAAGCAGAGTAAGTGTCTTCATTAACTAAATTGAAGTAGTTGCTTTTTCTAAAAACTACATCGTAAAGTATGTGAGCTCTTCTCCATTCAAAGTAGATGATTCGTACCGATTCGAGTTTTTAGCATAAAAGTACGTACCTACCATANCATTTTAGTCTACTATTTTACGAAGAACATAATGCGGTGCTACAGATGGATGATGTTGTGTCGAAACTAGATCGATTAGTTTCGAGTGTCAGTGACATTGAAGGATTCAACTACAAACTTTTTCATGTTTTAAAAGAAGTTATTGTACGATGAGTACTTAGATCGGAGATGAACATAGACTCCTGGTTCTTTTATCATGAATTCCGTTGTATACGGTGAACAGATAATAGAATACAGGAGAAGTTAAGTCTACATTTTCCCAAGTCTTCAAAAATGTGTAGGAACGAAAATATTTATGATAGAATCATTTCCATGTTGCAGAATTCTATGGTTGATAGAAATGCTGTTGGTAACAAAAAGCCCTCTCTTCTACCTACATACCCAATAACCCTGTTGTTGAATTGGATGTTGTAGTTTTGTGTCTAATCACAATTTTGGATACAATGAGGATCATCAAAATGATACACGCAATACCGACTAAACCAAAGAAAATCGGTAATTTGAATTTGCGAATGTTTCTTCTGTACGAAAGGAAACTTATGAATTTCAAAGAAATGGATGACGACAAATATTTACCTGACTGAAATAAATATTGTTTCCATTGATGGAAAACTGGTATTCGTGAAGGGAGAGATTGTGCTAGAGAAGAATGTATTGTATTTTCTTCTGCTACACTACCTTCTGATGAAAACTATTAAATGTTAGTGGATGGAAGAAGAAGTTAGTAATTGATACGAAGCGTCTCTCTTCGAAATTCTTTTCTAAAGAATTTATATTTTGCTCTCTCCGTTCAAAATGAAATTCAATTACAGTAAATATGAGTTTGCATATTTAAAAATTGATAACAGCAAAAGAACGAGAACTGAGCATTACTCACTGACAAATCATAAATCTAATCAACTGTCGTCGTTGAAAAATTTAATAATTGATGAATAGTATTTTATCAAGATTCTTTGTAATTTGAATCATCACTTATCTCTTCATCTATATGAAAAAGGTACTGCAGTCGATGAATGTGTAGATTCTTCCTAATTTTCACTGGATCAAACAGATCAAGTCTCAAATAATACGGCTGCTCCAGAGACTAATTCATCAATATATGAGAAAATAACTTCTCGTAACAACAGTCTTCGCAATACGTATGACTGTTTGATTATTGCTCAAATAATAAAAGGCAAGTAAGAGCACACCTTGCACTTTTTCTCATTGGAAAACGTGAAAATATTCTTAGATTTTTTTAAGCTTTCGATCGATTAGATCGGTTATTTTATTTTATTAGTAAAAAACGTTGTGTCCTTACCAACATTTAAGTAATTAGCAAAGCTACACTTATGATATCACAGGAAAAATATTTGACATGCTTTTAATACGCCATCCATAACAATATTTCCGATTTCCTTCATATTTTTACTATTGTTTTAGCTATATTGTAATTATATTATATTGCTTCAAAAAACAAACGGAGCAGTTCAAAAGAAATTTATATTAATTTTCTACAGTTCATTGAGTCAGATGACGCCAATTGCTTTTCTATTTGCTGATGTGCTTTAAGTCGTGTTTCCTTTTATAAAGTCATATCTTAGATCTGAAATTAAACTCAGAAACTACCAACGTAAAACTATTCAGAGCAGTTTCAACGCACTCAGTATTACAGGTGAATGCGATTAAGAGTGAAATTTAAAAATATTGTCACAATCGAGAAATTCTATACTCATGCTGCAATAAAACGAAAATAAAGAAGAAAAACCACCAGTTAGAAAGGTATCGATATTCCATTGACACTTTCTCTGCAAAACTATTGGTTTTTGAAGCAAAATATCTTGAATTTATAAAGGAGTATTTCACACGAGTAATGCATGCCATTGGGTGTGAGAGATATACGCTTCTAAACAGTCTAACCATTTTAGAAATGCATTTTTATACGACAACTGTCAGATGCATATCTATTATAATTAGGAAGCATTATTACCATTGTTACAATTCGAGTTTTTCTTTCGAAAATTCATATGTTCCAGACTATTAGAGAAGAGTTTGAAGTACACTCAAATTAATTGATTGTATTCGAATGAGTCTTTTAAAAGAAAAATTGATATAAATAGCAGCCACAATAGCAATACGTAATCAATCGAGGATACTTTAAAAGTTACGATGATAAAACTGCTTAAAGAGCAATAGTACATCGAAAATTACTGACCGAATGTAATTCTACGTAGCAATCGTCTTGATTTTTGAGCGACTTTTCTCATTTATCTTAGATGGAACTCTTGAAAAGAAAAATAGGTACACATCTTTCACAAAAAAAAGTTGTTCTTATGGAATAAACAACCTAATTATTCTGCGCAAAAACCAAACACAAAAGCAATCGGCTCGTCGCATTAAATATATGACGCTTATGTCTTTTATAGATTGTCTCTGTAGCATTCGATATTGTCTTTGAATGAAAGCAACAGTCATTTTAAACAAATCTGACGTGTGTGCATACTACAAAAGAAGATCAGATAACTATAGCATGATATTACTTGAATATGTTCAGATTCTGTGAGCATGCGTCCTTGATCTTCATCAAGTCGACATTGCTACAGTCAGGAAGATAGTTGTATCTATCATATTAGATCTCAAAATGATATCGCCTACCTAACTGTGGTTGAATCCAGGATTCTTTTTATATTAAGAGCTTAGGAAAGTGAATCGAATGAAATCATTGAGAAATTTACGAGAACCAGTTGACAAATTTCTAATGGTTTGAAAAAAAGATATTCAAAACAAGAAATCAAATAAGAAAAATGCAGTGTTATATTTATAATTATGTGGTATAAGTAGGCTGTAGAACACGACGTATCGCTGTCCGTCATATGATAAGAACTTGAATTTTTCTTTCGAATTCAGTTGACTTGATTTGATGATTGACATCACTAACGTTGTTGAAAATAGAAATATCGTGTAGAGAAAGGTGTCCAATATTTCATCGTGAAGTACTGAAATCTAGCTCAGATAGGTGATAGCGAAATGAGGAATACAATTTCCTATAGGCCCTGCTGTTTTCTTCAAAAACTTAGTTTTGAATTGTACTGGAATGTTTAATGGTTTCTTTCATTTTTCTTGTACGTTAGAATGTTTAGGAAAGCAGTAGATGTTAGAAATAATAATTGCAACTATTTTCTTTTTCGGTCGATCTAGTTTGATTTTGTCTTACTACCGGAGTCCTCAGTTACAAGCATCACTAAATATTACATCAGGTTTAGAAAAAAAGATAGCAGTTCAAGTGATGTAATGAAGAGATTGATTTAAAATGTGACATATCTGACAATCTAATTCAGAATATGAATAACAAGATCAAAAAATAGATTCCCGTTCTGGAAATTATCTTTGTACAATATTCGAAAAACAAACCTAAATGTTGATCATCACGACAACCTGCGATGCCTCCAATGGAATAAAAAAAGAACACAAACCCTATCCCTCAGCTGCGAAAATAATGTTGTCAGTTACAATTGATTTCAATTAAAAAATAGTCAGAGAAACTATTAAAGTAAAATATTTATTTTAATATTATAATAATGCGACACATTACTTTACACGTCTGCGTAGCAATGTTTATTTCCTATGTCGATTCAGTTTTATTGAATATACGAGACTATCTTTCAAATTCATTTGCACTAGTCTAGAATATATTTGAATCCTGCATGTCTAATCTGATTTTTCCATTCATTTTGCTCTGATGAACACATAACAACTCTATCAATACAGAACAAATCATCATCAAAAAAAGTATGGAAAAAGGCTATCAAGTTGTTCAATTCATTCGAAGACTAGAATCAATAATTACCTTAATAAACAGACCTTCTCGCATGAGATCACAGCCATGATTAACAAACAGTGAATATAAAAATCATTTTTTTTCCTTCATCTGACGCTTTGTCTTTGGGTGTACAAGACAACAAGCTACGCTCATCGCTTCATTGCTTACATGAACACGCTTTTGTATGAAACCAGCAAAATTTCGACTTGGGAATTCAGTAGATCAGAACAAGATGAATAAAAAGTCTTGTGGACCATAATAAATGAGGTCCCCGATGCATCTCAGTTTCATTTTGCTGGAATTAGACCGATCAGAAGAATCATATGAAAAAACCATCTATCATCTAACAATCTATTTACATTACTGAGTCTGTGACTTTTTAATGTTAGCTCTAGTCTTTGTTCCATGCTGGTATGCACGCGTACTTCGATTTGATGTCATTCATATGTCTTCAACTCAAAGACTTCTACCTAAGTAACTACGCAGTTTATAAGAAATCAAAAAACAAATGTCTACAGAATTTCATTAATAAAGGAGAAAAACCGCTCGAGAGACGTCATAGGATAAAACGAGACGATAAGTTTATCAATAGACTCATCACAATTTATGATGACGTTTCTTTTAGCGTGCTTGCAGAATTTCTTGGTTTAGACGACCAGCAATATTTCCATTTGAGTCATATTTCGAATGGGAACGTAGTTTAACCAATACACTTTACTGTAATTCTTTCGCTTATCGTTGTTTGATAATTATTTTAATTTTATCATGTATTCAATGGCATGCAGACATCAAATAAGTGGTAGATCAGTTCAGTAAGATTTATTCTTAAACAGTTTCTCAGTTTGATTAACTTCGTCTAAACAAGTCTACGATAATGGTCCTGATACTGTTCAGGTTTTGTATGAATGGAAAGTACACGCAGTCATCCACACTGGCACCATCAGTGACTGACTCAGATAATGGCATCAGTATGAATCAATAAATAAATCATTACCTTATTCGAAGAAGGTAAACATAAACAAAGCTTTCACAATCTCATGAAAGTGCGAGTGTTGGTGTGAAATCAACAATATTTCTTTAATCGCACGAAAGTACATTCATACTCACAACCTGAGAGTTATATGAATAGAAGAAAATTTTAAAAGTTGATTTTCTGAAACTTTTTTTTCTAACATCATTCTCATTGATACACTGACTCATCAAAGAGTAAGCTTACAATTATGAGTGTGTGTGAGTCGCCTCATCATTTACGTGCACATTCACAACCTTTTCATCAATCATTTCGAGTTTTTTACATTGCCACACAATATAACATTCATCCAAGAATTCACCGCATAGCTATATCCATTCATGTCAAATTAAAAACTAATAACTTGATAGTTGTAAAGTCAGTGAAAGATTCTTCCGTAAAATTATTATACATTCAATCAATTTTTCAACTAGACAACAAAAAAGACGAATCCTACTTTCAGAATATCGAGGTATTGTGTGAACAATCACCAGACATGCAACTAGATCTATCAACACCTACGTAGACTATTCACATGTATATTCGAACAGTGAGTTACCCTAAAAATGTTCCCCTCTTATGATGTGCAATGATCAGATTTTTTTCATGAGTGAGACATTCAAATTAATGATAAACTATCAACAAGAACATATTCTACGATGACAAGATATGAGGTGCCAATCCTTCCTATATCTACATTCACATCCATATTTATCAGTCTATGTATTTTGTTGTAACAATTTCTTTCTGCTTTCTTCATGAAGAAGCAAACAAGAACGAACCTCATAACGAATGATTCTTCTATCGGAATAAATATCGTGCTAGTATATACATTTGAGAACAATTTTCTTATTTTTATGAACAAGCGCCTTCAAGGAACTCAATAACATTTAAATTTTCGGTTATTTTATTTAAAAGAAATGTATAAATAGTTATTAAAAATAAGTCTTAACATATTACTATAATATATTTGATCAAACCAGTCTAGCACGATCAGGATAACCTGGTTCAAAGTTGATTGCTATTCTTTCATTGATAGAATAGAAATTAAAATGTATATATATTCGTTCTTCTGCTTGATTCATATATAATTTTGTTTCGTAAGGAATTTTATTTTGAACAATTCTTTCGATATTTAAATATTCTCCTATATAGTCTAACAATTCTCGTCCTATATATTCATACCATCCATTGGATTCATGTCCGATATATGTTACTGATGAAAAGAGATGATGAGATTTCGTCTCAAATGTTCTATATAAATCCGGATGACAATCATTAGTAAAACGAAATGAATAGATCTTTAGTTGATCAATGTAAGTTCGATCAGCTGTGTAAAGCCAGACGAGAGAATGTGCCTCTTTGTGGTCGTGTACACTCGTGCCATGTTGCAGCTTCTCTTGAATAATTCTATCGAATTGTATTCTTTTAATATTATTTAGTAAATGATTGAATAATAAGTGATAAAATGGGTTGTAATTGTCATCGTCGTCTACAGTTGGATCATCTCCAATAAATCGTTGGCGATTAAATTTTTGTTTACGCATTTTTCCTTAATAGAACTGTCTGCAAATGAGAATAGAATTTCGATGGGTTTATATAACTTGAAAATAGGTTGAAGTTCCCATAAAAACCCAGTGGAAGACAAATTCAATAGTTTACTTGTAAAAATCCACTTTCATGACAACAGAAGAAAAGTGACGTTTGCATAACAATCTTTCTTTTCTCCCATTGACAAGAAAAGAAGGAACCAAAATGAGTCATAGAAAAATCACTAATAATGGTAACCAACCAGCTTTGATCTAGTGTTATTCAAAGATAAATTGCTTTTTGAGTTTAAGAAAGAAAGAAGCATCTTTTATGTGGCTGTCTTTTTATCCATGAAAAACTTATATTAAGAAGTACTGTTGTGTATAGTAGATGCTATACGACTTGAAGAAAAAATAAGTCGTCAAGAAAGTATTATCGCTTGTCATAATTTAATAATGTAGAACTACGCGTATCATTTTTGTTTGTAGTAAATAATAATGCTAACGATTGATGTTAGATTTTAGAGGAATTTTTTGTTATTTTTTACTATGGAGTAAATCAGCATTTGCAATTTGTATAGTAATCAACAATGCAAGGGTATCATTCAATTTACTAAACCTGTGTATTAAGAATTTTGTTCAACTCCCAAGTATTTTCGAAATACATTTGTTTAAGTTGTCAGTTGACAATTTGTAGTTTCTAATTGGTTCCTCCACATTAGTGACCTAACAAACTGGCATCGAAATTCCGGAACAATATTAATTATAGGGTCTGAAAGGTTGTAGAACTTTCCTGGAAACTTAAATATCTGAAATGCGTTGTTCATTATTCAAAATATTCATACAAATTCTGGTTTTTGACTCAAATAAACGATTACATGATGGATATCAACGATGGTGTTTTGATTTTCTATAAATTTTCTATAAACCACACAAAAGCATGAACTGATTAACAGTACCAACTTTCGATATAATGAAAGTGTACAAAAGGCTGATTTCCCGGTTAAGCCAATAGTAGTATACAGTTCATAATAAATTACGGAAATGACAGAAATAAAAATGAAAGTATTTGCTGACAATCGAGTATTTTTCAAAAGAAAACTGTCGTCTTTTAGAATTTGTACATAGTGGGTACTTTTCATTAGTGTAACAAAATTCAAGAAGACATGCGGTTCCATATTTCAGCTCTAAAGTGAATGCGTTCAATAAAAAAGACAAGTATTTGTTTTTATGCAATTGTAAAGTTTTTGATACGACTTCAATTATAGCCTTTCTTTATATTTCATTACTAATATCACAAGTCTACTGTCCTACTGCAAAATAACAAGAAATATTGATTCAAGGTTTACCACAACATGAACATATTTCATTGTTAAATACATATTAATGTGTATAATATTATTCCTGCATGTTTTTTCGCATTAACTGTCGAACTTTCTATTTTCTTTTGTTGATGTGCCATGTGAGGCGTTGGGTGGTGTGGTTCGTCTGTTCAATTATACGCACACCATTTATTACATTCGCGCTAAACACCTTTTCTTTACTTGCATCATATTTTTAAATTCTATATATTTCCTATGCAGAACTTATGCACGCCATAACTCTTTAGTTTTGCATGACAAAATGATATGACTTGTTTAGTACTTTTTCCTTACTCGGCGCACTAATATAAAGTCGACATTTTTTCTATTTCAGAATAACCTCTACACGTAACGAAGATAGAACATCTATCAACTGAATTATTCTTTGTTCTATTGGAGTTCTTTCTGTGGTCTCAATAGTCAAATCAATAGCATTATCCATGACAAGAAAAGGGCTGAAGTTAAAATTTAGTCGTTTCTGTGATTTCAAGTATTTTGAGAAACATTGTAGCGAAATTGAAGTCTTATTGAAGGATGTCTGGTTATTACAAGATAACGTCGAGTATATAACTGAACTGTTCTTAACATATCTCATGGCAATATACTTTTCAAAAGTTCATGTACTGGATCTCGTCTGATATGGAAAAGTAGCACTCGCCTCTTTTCTTAAAGATTAAAGTTTTACTCAAATAGAGGCATTTAGATATCTCGAAAATTGATTATTATGATAAGAAGGCTGGGAATACTCTCATATCGATGTTTACGTATTCAGCTGAAAACAATGGAACAACTATATTGAAACGCTTACCAATTGATGGTGGTATTGGCTCTTTTTGCAATATGCCGATGCATTTGTAAAGTAAGGTCATCAATTTGAAAAGCTTAGAAATCTATGGAGTGTCATCCGACTATTTTCTTATTCTGATCCCAGAACAATGAAAAATAGAGAAACTATATATCAGAGTCTTAAATTCATTGAAGTTATCAATCACTTTGTCGCATCTAATTTTCGTTCAACTATTGAAAATTAGATTCTACCGAATTTTCTCGGTTTCATCTTGGCTTTGCTCATGTAATTGATCAATTAATTCAATGGAAAAAAATATTCATTAAAGAAGCGAGAAGTCAAGAGTACGCACATGGCCATACATGGGCAGTATTGTTAGAGTCAGAACCAATTATAGAAAGGTTCTATCTAAGATATATTAGCCTGTGCATCGTAAAATTTGTTGAGCAAGAAGAAACACGAACTAGATTTGAAACTAACTATTGGATTTACCAAAAGAAAATGTCTCTGAATGAATCTATAAAACGATTCGTGGGAGTGAATCATCATCAATACATTTATATACTGACTGTTAAATTTTAACTACTAAACATTTTCGTGCGTCTACTTTTTTTGACAACTTTCTTGTACACATACACTTCTTGTATTCGAGAAAAATAAAAAGCGATGAACTGAGGGAAATAGAAGACGATTAGATATAATTTCACTTTGAGACAAGAATCAAAATTGATGTCTGTGTCCTAATCTATGCAAGAGTAGAATCACAGACTAGCATTTTTATGTCGACTTCCTGTTAAATATTGTATGGTCTCAAAATTTCCCCCTCAGGTACCTCACCATAAGTCAAAATGAAACAACAGTGTTTTGTTTTTTCAAAATAGGAACGTTACAACCCCCTTCCTGGTTTGCAGTTTTAGTGTCATCGTCGGATTATCATTGTAACTGTTCCTTGTAGAAGTGTGGATCTTAACACTGTTCATCGAGACTCACAACTGCATCGTCTGTGGTCTTATTCGATATGCATTTACTTTTGCTATTTACTGCAACATATTGATATGAAAGATATAAATTAATTTATAATGAGTAAAATTGTTGCTCTCGATAATTGATGAGTATAAAAAGATAGAGTATGTGCAGATTCTAGAATTTGTTTTGGTCTCTATACTGCACATCTCTAGCAGTGATCAACGCTCCAACGGTGTCTACTCAAAATTCGTAGTAGTATTTCACTTGTTTTGCTGTAATTTTGACGAAATCATGTGCATATCTGACAAGAGCATAACCGTGATGATCATTGATCCAAAGATATCGTCACATATGTGAGGAATTTCGACGTCAAAAATCAAACGTTTACTAAAATAGTTTACTAAGAAATAGAAAAAAAGACGAATCACAAACAATACCTTCATTTTGAGTAAATGTGTTAATACAAAATCGATCCTGTGTATCAAAATCAAAAGAGAAGTGCTAAAATCAGACATCATATTTTTATCTGTACATTGAATGATATTCAAACAGTAAGAGATAGTGAAAAATAACGTTTGAAAAACAGAATAACTTTATTTTTATATTAAATGAAAGACAATTTAATATTCAACAATTATTAGTCAAACATCATGAAAAAAATCTTGTTCCGAATGGATATGAAGTTGTTTACAGGTATGGTTTAGTAATAAAGATAAGTGTAGCGTAATATTGATCATCAGATATGAGACCTGCAAGCAATAGTGAATTTAATTTGAGAACTTCAGGAAGAAAATCATCTTTCCTGATCTGAGAAACAAAAAAACACAATATATAGTTATAATATAAACAGATTTATCGGATACTCACATGTTTTTCAGCCATTGAGCTTCGATGGTTGATTTTTGGTTAGTTGAGTACTTGATCAGTGGATGATCGACGATAAGAATGATGAGTGAACTGATAAGCGACGTTACTTATATAGGGAAAGATTGACTGTGTCCAATGAAAAAGAAAATTAATTTTTCTTTCTTTTCGCTCATTTTATCATTTGAATCACAGAAATATTCGAATTCAAAATAATATCGTTTTTTTTCTTTCGTGGAATTGATTTTATTCTCGAGAAAACATGAACATACGTTCTTTATGTTAATCAGATTGTGCGAGAGAATAGAATATGATATTTTTAATAAATTTTACGAAAAGTCAGTTTTTGAAAATTGCATATATGTGATTTTCTTTAGTCATATGTACTGTTGAGCTTATACATTGATTTTATTTGTGAGATTTCTTCGATTAATCTCTATCGATTAATTTTCAAATGGTTTCCATCTAATTATATATTTAGATGACAATGAAACACAAAAGTTCAATTACAACATTGTTGTAATGGATCCATCATCTATCTATAGATGTCAATGATTTATTCATTACTTGAATATCAATCTTTCTAACTAATGCTAATATTGAAATTCGTTCAATTAAATTCTAATAATATTCAGCCAATGATACGAACTCTTCAGCCTAATTCAACACGGAAAAAATGCTTAAAGTCAATTATTATTTTCAAAAAAAACACTTACAATTCAACATTGAAGAATGCACGGTTGATGTAAAGTACTGTATCGGATGTCGATTATTGTTCGATAACGATGAATTATAAGGATTTTAACGAATTTACTCTCGTATCTTAATCAAGAAATAAAAGCCATGTCTACAAATCCCAATTAAAGATAGGGATCGCATTGCTGGATTGTCTACTAACTCTAAATAATGAGCATTAATGGCTTAGGTAAGTCCAAAGTCAATTATATACCTCTATAGCGAAAACTATTGTGCCAAAGAATGATCATGCTTTCATAAGATCTACGCAAAATGTAAGGCGTAAAAAAAACTTCACGAACGCCAATGGGGATGGATATCAAACATCCAAGATTCGTCTACTTACTGCGTCATTTTTGTGAAATAAATGGAGTCTTTATAACGATATCTTTCGATTTTGTCGCAGATTTTTTAAGCGTAGTTTGTAACGTAGCACTCCCATATATTTATCTATTCGATCTAGTCGAGAAATTTTATGCATGCTAATCAAATATGAGTTTACTAGTCCGTCTTAGTTGTGGTATGATGCTTCAATTGTCGAGAGTATAAATCCAAATTCTAGATAACAGTATTTGTTGGAAAACTCGTGTTCTACTCTTGGAAACATAATCAAGTTTTCATATGGCATTTATTGAGATTCTCCAATTGTTAGTCTTATTTGATCTAATAATTATTAAATATCTTGCAGAAAGATCTATGGTAATTATGGTCACTTGGAAAAATAAAACTCAAACACTAATCCAAAATATGAAGATATGTAAATATGATATGCTGCGGAGATAAATTAAACAACTTTGTCTCGCGTGATAGTAAGGTCACATACAGCTTAATTACACAGTTTTTGAGTATTTCTTTAACCTATAATCACCAACGATTGATTATACTAAACCAAGAGAAACATCAAATGGTAAAAGGGTCTTGTAGAATAGATTTTTACCGATACAAGACTTTAATTGAGTGTCGATGATGATGTACTTAGATTTCTTTATTTAAGAATTTATTCCTTTAGATATTTTAGAGCTGTTTAATTATTATTATTCTTCTTCGTTCTCTCTTATTTTTTGATGAAAGCTATTGTAGACAAATACAGGGTATGTGGGACGCTGTGGTCGTTTATATGGGTATTTACGTCGGTGTAGATATGAACTACGGAAGAGGAAACAAAAAGGAGAATCCGGATTGAACTACCATTATGCTATATCATAGACAGTAAAGTAAGCGTTTAATAGAGATTGACAAAAGTACCTGTTCCCGAAGCAGTAATTATGGGTGACAAATGTTTATCTGAACTCACAACTAGAAGAAGAAATCATCCGATAAGTTCTATTCAGCCCTGCTTATTATCTATCTATAAACTGAACTTTTTCATTTCCTGTTTTAATTGCACCAACAGCAATGCATCGATTAGCTGATGATGTTGGTGAACGCAGTACAGCACGTGCAGCTGTTCGTGTTAATACAGTTATGATACTTGCTACACCATCGACAACACGTATAGATGTTGCTCATGAGCATCAACAAGCATTAAAAGTATATCCAAAATCAACATCTCAATTGTGGTTTCAGTTATACATTCTTAAAGATCGTGAATATACGAAACAACTTGTCAATCGTGCTGAGAAAGCTGGTTTTCGTACACTTGTTCTTACCGTTGATGCTTGTTGTTTTGGTAATCGTGAAGCCGATCACCGAAATGGATTTCGTCTACCTCATAATATGCAATTAGAAAATTTATATGACGGCGGTTTAAAACATGCAAAAAATAATCATTCATCAGCCATAAATGATTTTTCTGCAAGAAATATTGATACACTACTAACATGGGCTGATATAAATTGGCTTCGACAAATAAGTCGATTGCCTATTATTGTTAAAGGCATAATGGCTGCTGAAGATGCTAAATTAGCTGTTCAAGCAGATATTAATGCAATTGTTGTGTCAAATCACGGTGGACGACAAGTTGATACAGCATTCAGTACAATTGAAGTTTTACCTGAAATTGTTGCTGCTGTTCGTGGAATGCACAATAAGAAAAGTGTTGATATTTATATAGATGGTGGAGTTCGACGTGGAACATATGTTCTTAAAGCAATATCTCTTGGAGCAGATGCTGTATTTATTGGTCGACCTGTTCTTTGGGGTCTTGCAGTGAATGGATGTCAAGGTGTAGTTGATGTAATCGAAATACTAAAGCGTGAATTTAAGCTTGCAATGATGCTTTGCGGATGTACATCATTACCTAATAATAACACTTCGTTATCAATTTTTGTGACGTCAAAGTCGAAACTCTGAAAGTAAAACATTTACTGAAAAGTATGTTATGGTTAGCGCAGTTCATTCTACACGAAAAGAAGAAATCAAAGAAAATAAATTTGACTATGTTATCAATGATTGATCTTTTCTGCTGTTCTTCTTAATTGATTCAGTTACTACTCTCTTTTTATTTTCTTTTTCACCATTTATTCTTCCTTGATCAATATCTTAAAGAATTGATGAATAATACATAAAAACGTCTTCTCTACCAACACAATTAGATGCATAAGATGAAATTAGTATTCTAATATCAAAAAAGAAAAGAAAAAATATCAATTTAGTTGAGTATCAAGTGATATTCTATTGATCAGGTTTGCAAACGTACCGGTCTTACTGAGCAGTATTGTTCATATTATCATGAATGTTT
This sequence comes from Rotaria macrura, assembly GCA_900239685.1. Taxonomy (NCBI): domain Eukaryota; kingdom Metazoa; phylum Rotifera; class Eurotatoria; order Philodinida; family Philodinidae; genus Rotaria; species Rotaria macrura. The sequence continues at coordinate 31,538 of OENT01001366.1, read as the reverse complement.
CGCATTGACGCGAGAAAATAAACAAAAATAACAACGATTATAAAGAAAACGTATTATGATGGTACGCGAGGGTGTTTTACGTGCATGAAAATTAAAGAAAACTAATTGTTTAAAAGTTTATGAAGAAAAGAATGTGATAAAATTTGAAAATAAGATTGAAATAGCAGAAACTTAATACATAGACACTGTATATTTCATTTTGATTTGTTTTATTGATAATATGTCTCAATTGTTTGACAAGAATATACGGAAGAGTGAAAAAATACTTCCGACAGTCGCTGAGTGATGCATAGTGTCTTGATTATTGATCTTATGCCAGGGGCGACGTTTTATGATTGATTACAAAGAAAAAACGTAAGATACGTATAAATAATTCATTGATGAAAAATAATATTAAGGACTTTTTGACATAATAGCGAAAACAAAAAGTTGATTCTGAGAACCTTTTTACTGAACAAGGATCAATTTTTTACTAAAAATCTGCGGCAATATAAGGGTATGAGTGAGATTCTGGTGGATGTGGATTTAAAGAAAATAAACACTTACACGAGCAACTTTCTCTACTCCCACACCGACAGTCGCGTCTACACCTAGATTAATACAGATACTACCCTGGCCCCGAGAAAACCCACTTTCACATTCACCCCCATCCGAATCTACATCGACCCTTAAACGCACACTCACATCCTAGATTCTTTATCTCGAGTAGAAATTGATAAGAAGCACTTCGAATATTACTGAATAAATCCACAGGATGCTAAACTTATTTTGAAACACGTTTTCATCTATTATTTTCGAGCCAGTTGATTGGGAAGTAATTATAAGACGCCTTTAGGTATAACAAAGTGTGACCTTGAATGCCGACATGTGAACAATTCAGTTCGTTCTTTACTAAATGAACCTCAGTAAAATGTCGTTGGGCAAGGATGGTCGTTGCTATTCTGACCGAATCTTCCTGACTAAGATCATCTCCATCCGAGTGTGGATGTGAGGCTCATAAAGAGATCATCTACAGCCTGACCCACAATCAACCGCATAACTACGCCAGCCCGTAACCACCACAGCAACACCATCATCAGATCAAGTCAGACTCGTATGTCCTCGATGCTGAACAATGTTACAGAAATCGAAATTTGTGAGAACGAAATAAATCAATAGGGAGACTTCATCATAATATTAACATATTCTCTTCTTATCTTAAATCAAAAGTTAATAGAAAGACTTAATTCTATACAGCAATGCCTCGTTCGTAAGTATGACTCATGTTACCTTTCGTTCGCCTTTCAACAAACTCATTGCACAACATATTTCGTAGCATTGTTTATGATTAAGTAAAACGAACATCATAAGAGAGACATCAAAACGAAATTCTCATCGAAATTCTAAACACCTTTGAAGAAAATATCGTGCAATTAATAGGTTAGCAGAAATACGAACGAAAGAACAGCATCATTCGAAAAAAAAAACAATATTATTCAAAGATATTGAAAGAAATTGGTTCACTATATGTTTCACCATCTATAAATTGATGGAAAATTATGAAATAAGGATCAATATTTGAATTTACTTTCAGTTAATTAGTAATAAAAAAGTAATGATGATTCGTTAACTTTGACTAATACTGAAGAAATACCGAAAACATGAATTTAGAATCATTGTCCAACGAAACATTACTATATGAGTTCGAATTTCTCTCTACTGGTAATCTTATTCATGTCTTCGGTGCTCTCATTTTTCGTCATATCACCGCTTATGCTATCGATTTGTGATCATTGTACTCCAATGATATTGTTACGATTTGTTGACAATATCTTCCGACTTTGATTGATGAAATATCTTCATTATATTTACCAAAGAATGGTAGCTATCAATCTCTTAATCGATTCGATGCTCATGGCTTCACACTTAGCCAATCTGTTCGATTGAAATCATTTGCATTAAGTCATCTTTCTCATAGGCAGTTAATGGGCAGCATCTTGCCGATATTACCTCATTTAATCAATCTCAACAATCTGACCATCATATATTGTTCCTTGAAAAGACGTAAGTCCACCGAATCTTAAACGTTGTTGTTTTTCGGTGCAACTACTTGAAATCGTTTAAGCTATCGGAACATCAAAGCACCCACTGTGATATCATCAAGCATTACACATCTGTCCATGCTGCATACAGATACATGATCTTTCAACGTCGATCAAATATGTCAAACAACACCACGCCTTTGACATTTCTCGTTATCTTTTTCCTTCGATTCAGATTGGGATTACGATTTATTAACGTCACCTCTACTATCAGTAACTTCCTATGAGCTCTGTCTAAGTAGTGCGATAAATCGGATTTTATTAAGCTTTTATGTTGGATGTCCAATTTGTGACTATTGGCAGTGGATAATTATAATTCCATCACTGAGTATCGATGGGAACAAGGTATTTCTAATCACTTATCAAAACTAAAAATATTCTATTTTCGTACTCCGGTCGTTTTATAGAGAATGAAATGGTTGAAGAACAAGCTGATAGATTGCTTAATACATTTCAAATTTCATGCTGGATTGAGGAACATGTTTGGTTTGTTCGATGTCATCGGCATCCAATGAGCCAAAGGTTTTCTGTTTCTAGTTCACCGTATACGTTAAGTGACATACACATAACGTGTTCATTACTCTTAAAATCCACTTGTCTTCAAGAGAAAAACTAACGTTCATACGATAGTACATGTCGTTTAAGAAACTATTAAGAACCGGGACAATGCTCCTAACTGTCCGATATTCAGTTCTACAAGCTAGAACAACTAGAAATAAGATTTCCTCCCAAAGATCGTTCCTGGTCAATGGTTCCCACATTCTATCATTTGACTTCATGCACGATAATGCAGGATGCTAGTAACGAAGAATGTAGAAATCAACCTGAACGCTTACATTCTTGTGCTCTCCATCCATCGTTCTTAGAATTTTCAGATTACGGTGAAGTCGATTCTATAGAAAAAATACTTTTGGAAACTAAGAATACATCAATAAAACGACTGGGAACTGCAAGCATGCATTCATTCATACGATCAGGAACAATGTGTGATATTCAGTCACTCATCTCTTGCTATGCGATGTAAAGAATCGATTATCAATATATTATGCCATGCGAAGAAGCGAAAACAATCTATAATACACACAAGATGATGAAGAGGAGTAATTTGCAAGACAAGAGGAGTTGGTTGGCTACAGGAGCAATTATAAGTTCAGTCATTCATTGAAATATCTCGTTGGTTTTCTAGTATTGTATTGAGGTTACCTTAAAATAAACTGTTCGTCATGTATCAATAAACAACGAACGAATTTGCTTTGTCTGTATTATATATCAGTGTTCATTCATCAAATATTTTTGCTTCATAGTAACTTTTCCATCGAAATATGATAACGAAATGGGGGGCTTTTTTTGTCAATAAACTATCGAGAGAAACACAGAAGCAAATAAGTACAAAAAAATTTTTGCTGGGAACTCTTACAAAATTTTTGTTTCAAGTTAGACAAGAATCACCAGAAGACACTGTTCCATCTTTTTCGTAGTGAATATCAGTAATGAAAATTGAAATGAAAACTTTTAGTTAGGTGAATGCCTGAGGGAACATGCGACGTCATATCGAAACCTACATTCATAGTTTCACAAATTAAACTAGTTTGAATTTACATAAAATGCACTGGTCACGTGTACAATCAGAATCAAAAATAAAATGATACTGAAACAAGAAGTTTTTTTCGTCATTCGTCACTACAACTATGGAGCCATTAAAAGAATAAGTTAATTTCTGCAGTAATTTGACTTTACAAGTTATCATTGAACTTTATCATAGTAAGTTTTTACGAATTTGTACTGACGATTAATATGCTGTTAAAAGATTCTTTCTGCATGCTTCATGGACTATTGTAAAAACCTTAATCAATATAATAATTAAGTTCGATCGGAAAAGATTGAATTTAATAAAACAAAACAAAACTGAACAAACTGGTTAAACGCAATTAACTTCAGACGAGTAAACTTTATTACAAAGAAAACGAAGAGTTTAATAAAACATGAACGATGTGTATCCTAACAAATTTTCGATATTGTTTCTATTTAAAATGTATAAGAAATGAATAGAAATGATCATATTGAAAACGTTTTCAAGTTTAGAAAGAACTGATTGAGCTGAAATCTAAACGATTTGTTTTATGTACAAATAAGTTCAATACTGTTTTCTTTACGTTTCTTTTTCTCAATTTCGAATATTTGTGAACCTTTAATAAATAATTCTGAATCTGACATAAATATTAGCGATGATCCATCAATAGTGTGGTCTCGAGCTTTTTACTAGAGAAAGATGACTCTGCGAGGATGGATAGTATTTCAAAAGGAATCCGTCATAATCTTGAAAAGGAAAACATGATCTACTGGATATTTGTATTGATGACAGTAGTCGATTGCATCCTTAAATAAGCATTGGAAAGTAGAGGAAAAAAATTGAAGTCGACACTAATCAATACAATATAAACTAATCTGTTTTTTAGTCGTTTAGCTTGTAATGACGTTTAATATTGTATTTCATCTTTTTATAATCGATTCATTTTTNACCTGTAGAATATAAAATTTTAGTACGAAATTCTTGTTCAGCAGGAAGTGTCTCATCAATTGTCTGATAAACAGTTTGAATCCATGGATATTGGTCCAGTTGACGAGTAAATCGAGTAAACAATTCCAAACAACGATCTAGTAAACAGCAAATATCAGTTTGATTCGATTGAATTGAGAGAAAATGATACGTTGACAATAAATGTGTATGAACAAAACGACATGCTTCTGCTCGTACGCTACAACAAGTCATACGTTTTCTTACTGCTGCAGAATCGATTGTATATTTGGAAAGAATATGACGATAGAGATTTGATAGAGGAACAGAATAACAGTAAAGTCCATGCCTAGATAATCGAAAGATATACGACTTTAGTACTCCATCTAAACGATGTCAATTTAAGTTAGACTTACTATGACACCAAAAGAAGTCTAGCAAATTATATGAACAGCTGGACCAGTGTTTCCAATAGCAGGTGTACCAAGCAGAAGTAAAATGTACAGAACATCTGCTAATTCTGATTTACACTCTGATTTACACTTTGCTCTAAAAACCAAAATGTACTGTGTACATTTTGCAAAAACTATTTACACTTTGATTCTAGAACTTTGCCTACTGTATAAGATATTAGACTGTGACCTTTGAATTATTTTTGTTATTCAAACTCATTTTCTTCTAATATTTTTGAAAATATTGTGTCAGATTCCAAAATAGTATGTCTACTTATCATGTATTTGCATGCGGTCGCAAAGGGGTCGGAATGATAGGCTTAGCTACATTGTTCTTCATTTCAATCACATTTCAGCACTGATTGGTGCGATTCACATAGACAACATAATGAGACGGTGACGGCGCCATAATTAAAATGAAGAAATACAGTTGGTTGAAAACTGCAAGAAAGCCTTAGCCAAATATTTTTCAACCAGGTGACTCTTATATCTCTTGCACAGTCATCTTGTCCCTGGCAATTGCTTTCTAAAGTTTAGTCTATATTCATCACTTCAAAACGAATAATACTTTTGTTTTTAGATCAAAAAGATTGGCTTTAGTACGCTTTGTACACTTTGTTGCCAAAAACAAAGTGTAAACGTACATTTTGCTCATATAAGTAAAGTGTACATGTACATTTTGTTTTAGATTTCTATTGGAAACACTGAGCTGGACTATTAAGTGCACTTACTGTAAATGTGGAGAAAGGGACTAGTGCTCCCATTTCCGATATTATACATCCACAGTCATAATGAACACCAGAACTCTGAATAATTTCACGTTCAGTCGAACCAAAACATATAAAGAATACGAACTGTTCGAATAGCCATAAATCGAAAAAGAAGTTGGTATAACTAAATCGAATTGAAATAATTTTCCTACGGACGTAATTATAAACTTTACATTCAAAGTGTTTTTTTCACAAGGTATGAGATGATTTATTAAGGAGGAAATCGATAACATTTTACTTCAATGTTTTGATTCGAAGATTACAATAGTTTCAGTTGTTTCCCTTGATCATTTTCATAAATGAATATTTCTAATGGGTCTGGCAAAAATTCTGCATTAATTTTGTTTTTGATTTAGCATTGTAATGGAATCTCGTAGAGATTTCATCTTTGTTTTTGTTAGAAAAAGCAAAGTGTCTAGTATAAAAATATACAAACGAATATCATTGAAAAAGCTTGTTAAAGGCTACAGAAACTTCAGAATAAAATGCATTGAAAGTCGATTTCGCAACTTTTGCAAGAATGTTGTTATCCGAAAACATTTGTTTGAACTTTTCTCACACTATCCTGTGGTGTTTTTGAAAATCGCATACATATATAAATAGTTCTTTATTACAAAGAAGGCCTTCATGTGGTAATAAAATAATTAGTCTAGCACACAGGAGAATAAATAGAAGAGTATATCATCAAGCAATTTTATTTTGAAGATTTATATTTTTGAATACAAAAAACAAATGCTTAATTGAATAACTCACTAAAAATTGGAGTCCCATTTCAAATAATATCGTGTAATCGAAGACTGGTCAAGTTTTGATTTCCCTATGAAATATACTGTTTCTAGTAATCATTTCGTACAAATAGAATTTATTTTTCATACTGTGAGGGTGTAGTTGGGTGTGTGGGGGCATTCATAAATAACACAAGGTCTACACCCACATTCTCAACTAGATTCTAATCTGCTCCGTACGACATTCTTACATACTAGCATACGTAGTAATACAAAGTTTCTTTTATTATACAATATCAAAATACAGTGATTCTTTTTCTATAGTTTCATTTAATCAGTATTCAACAAAAAGCATACGCCATTCAATATCCAGTGTGAAAGATCTTTGCTTGAATACAGAGTAGCTTCAAATACTAAACCAGTACCCATGGAATTCCTACGATCACTTGTGACATAAACTGGTATCGGTAGATAATTGTTCATATTGAATCGATGTATTTCAATAGGTATAATTTTGATTAATGGCATCCTGTGAGTCAGTTGCCTATCTGATTGTTCGATTAAACATTCATCGTCGATATCCCACGAAGCACCTTCTAAATACAAGCCTTCAACCAAACAAATACCTTGAAAGGATTCATCAATATCCTCTAAAAGTGTTTAATTGAAATTTTCTTTCATATTACTTAAAAGGATAATTTATTCTAACCTCTTTTTTGCCATTTTGTAACATGTGTATAAAATGTAACTTTATCTAAGGGCCATTGATTTTTACGTGCAGCTATCTGTATAATAGAAGCTAAATAAGATTCAGGTGCATGTAGTCCACTTAAATTAATTATTCTCAGTTCACCTAGGCCGATTAGAAAATCCATAGAAATTTCATCATTTCGTTGAGTAATTTATAGTTACCATCATGTATCCATTGCTCATATTGTTCATTTCTTTGTTGAAAATGTTTAATCCAATGTCCAAGTGATTTTTTGGTTTGTGGTATATAGGATCTCCATAATAATGGTATTTGTCCATGATACAGATATTTGTTGATTTCATCGAGATCAACCGAAAAACTAATTAGACCATGCAGGGCTTTTTTAAGTTCATTTAACGATTTCCACATAGTAGATGTTAACAGATTGAATCGTTGAATTTCTTGAAAAAGAACAATAGTCGTTGGTGTTGAGAATCGCTTGAATTTTTGTTTTATCATATGAAGATCTTTTTTTGGTGGAATTTGTTGAAGAATATCATCGATTACTGATAAAACAAATTCTAGGAAAATCAACATCAATTGTGATTATGCAGTATTTTTTACAGATTTCAATATGAAACAAAAATACACGATCACCTTCTGCACTCAGTTATTTTTCAATTGATTTGAAATCGGTAGTATCTGCCTACACATCAAGGTATAGGGTAAAAATGTCGCATACTTATTAGAGTTACGCTTTGACAAACGTTCAAATGGTGTGTAGCAGATCAATGAGAACGTGAAAAAATGATTTTGAAAATTTGAAACGCGTTGCATGTCACGAATACGAACCTACTGAGACTAAGAAAAACTTTTTGATGATTCAAATTTCACTCCTAGTTTTCGTTTGGACTCATAGCATTTATGAGTTTTTGACCTCCTACGTAGAGAATGCCATCAAAGCCGAATGTGTTAATGCTGGCCTAAAGTTTTATGCGTCAAAAAATCTGAGTAATCACACTTTTAGAAACGCTTTCTTCGTAGATGAAACTGTTTGCATTTTTGTTCCTTTTATTGGGGATGTCCAAAGTTTTTTCTGTATATTAAAGCAAAACGTTTTTCGATTTGCTCAGAATTTTTAGAATTGAATTGCAAAGCACTATATAGTTGTGTTGAGTGCTTGTTTTCATGCATAGTTCTGTATCTGCATTTGGTTGAAGTTTGAATATAGTTACATTACTAAGAAGAAACGTTTTCTTTTTTCGAGCTATCTAAAACTAAATATCATGCTTTCATTGATTTAACTAAATGATTTTGAGTAGTCAAGTTTGTTTTGACCTCATTCACTGTACAGAAAACTCTTGTTATTATAGGTGTTTAACATCCTCGATCAACCCAGACACTTCGCTGCATAGTGATTGTGTAGGTAATTGTCTTTTCAGTCCAGGGGATATTCTTTTGCTGCATTACATTCTGTTGATCATTTGACCACTAGGTATTCCGAAAAAGAGCTTTCGGACATAGTAAGGATCATCCGCATTACTTTTGAATGAATCCTTCCTGATAGAGACCTCAGCACACATGTCACTATTAACCATTATTTTCTGTTCGTTTTTCATGATACGCTAAATGTCGGAATTTGGATTCTTTGAGTGACAGGAATTAATGTTTCTGAGTAACGGTGACAATCCTTGTCAATGAACATAGTTCGGCTGTGATTTTCGTTCTTGTGTTGAATTGGGTATATGACACGTGTCAATCTTAGTTCTGAAGAAGCTGTAGAGTCGATTCTTTCATGGCAATCATTATTCGATTAACTTGCTGTTGCTAGCATCAGTGCTGCGAGGTTTATTCATATGAGATTAGCTCTCTATTTTACTTTGCTCTTTAATCTTGATATCATTCTTGTTCAAGGTCTAGATGATGATGTTCATGCAACAAGTAACAGTTTTAGAAGATCGATGACTATTGTTCTCGTCATGTTAAAGAGTTGATTGTTTCGTTTTCATTAATGTAGAACTCTATTGTTACTTTATTTTCTTTCAATCTAAATGCGCTTACAATAATTTGTGGCAAACACCACTATATTTAGACCTTTGTAATTTCTAGGATAGTCGCTACAGAAACTTCCAGAGATAGATTTTTCAGAAAATGGCATCTTGTGATGATGAACCTATGAATTTAATGACTAAATTAGATAATATCCATATCAAAAGTATTTCAGCAATTAGCGCTACTTGAAAGATCGTACCTATCTTTATGTGTATGACAACTGTATGATTGAGTACTTGTCAGGTGACCAATAAATTAAGTTACAAATCTATTTTCAGATAAACCAATCAAAGATTGAGAAGCATCTCGTCTTTTAATTTTCAATAACCTCCAGAATATGTGTCATAAAATCTGTGTAAAATACGATTGAATGATTTTATCCATTCACAAAATATTTTTTCGAGTTCAATCATATAGATATCTTTCACATATGAATAAGATCTCCCTCTTACGTTCTTTACTTGAACTATCTTCAATTTCATGTTGTTCCGGTTGAATATCAAGTATCATTGAGTAAATTTCAGAAGCTGTTCTTGTTAAATAATTAATTTCAGCATTTGCATGTAAACCAAGTATATCAGGTGGATTATAGAGTGGTAACTGATCAATATATGCTAGATACAAATCACGAAATATAGAATAATTGAAGAATTGATTAAAAAGAACATTCTTCGATAGCAGTTGATTATCCATTTGTCGATGTTCAATATGGGAATTCGACTTTTCTGTATGATGTTGAAAAAGATTGAAAATTCTATCAGGTATAAGTTTTTCGAAATTATATTCAATTTGTGGTTCGATCTTGAACAATGGAGGAAAGAATGATGACAAAAAAAATTAAGCAAGTATGACATACTGAAATATTTGCTTCTTTTAGCAGCCATCGTTGCTTAGCCGATAAAAAGTCACGTAGTTCAGGAATAAAATAATCATATTTCAATGAATTAGTAGTATTTACAAAAAAATGAAACGGTTGGAAGTAATCAAAAACAAAATCTCCAAAATATTCTTTCATGTAAGTATGAATGATGCGTCGATCATACGAATCAATAACCCGACCACCATATATGACTATAAATAATAAAGAAATTATTTTCATTGAAATAATAGACTTGTTAGCAATGTTTCTGTGATAAGATACTGATCTGTCATGATAGAACTGTTGGATCGAACAATTTTCGAACCACGATGTATGGTCATACTTTCATATCCTCAAGGAAATTTTCTAATCGAAATTAGAAATTATTTATGTAGATGCAAAAGAATGTTTCTTGACTTTCAGACTTGGCTACTAATTCTCCTCACATCTTTCTTTTATGTATAGAATCCATCGGATGTGGAGTGAACCATAAGACTTTTACCTTCTCCGATTAAATATCGTAATGTTGGCCATTGAATTTCAAGACTTGCACGTTCTAGACTCATGTTTAAATAAGCCTTTAAAATATCGACAGAAACAGTGACTAAAACAAATGAGAACGCAAAATATTGATTTCATTGATCTTTCACTCGAAAAAGTTTACAATCGGATTCGTTGAAATCATATATACATGACCATCCAATTTTGTCGTATTTTCTTCGATCCAGTATTATTGCATGAAAAAAAGCAAGAATAAATATCATACAAGGATAGGCTGGATGATCAGATTCCGTAAGTATTTGTAAATTTAAATTAACAAATGTTGAACGAAGATTTAATTTGAGAGTTGATGGAGGTTCTATGACGACTTTGTATGATTTTTGAAGGAGTCCAACTAAAAACCAACAAGAGATTCTAACGATCCCGAATATGAAATCAACCTACTTGGAAATTTCTCAATTGGTTCTGTTGTCATCCATAGACGAAAATCTGGCTGCAATGAAAAGACATACAATGTGTATATATCCGATCCTGTGATTTTCAATCGATCAGCTTATTGATTAATAAGATCTACCGATGTAAACAGATAGTTTTTCATTCAATTCTCAGAAATATATTCATATACTGTCTTCTTCATTATACGATAAGACAAGGAATTTCGGTCACTCGATTTGGGATCAAAATAACAAAAATGCTTCTACCTTTTCATAGTGGACCTGCAGTATGTTATTGCATCATTGTGATATTCTAGACGAGACCAAGAAAAAAAGCGTGATAGCAAAAAGAATTTTTGCATCACAAAATCTTTTCTTACAGTTCGCTAACGTTTTTCTTTCTGAGTGACATTGATAAAATACGTCGAATAAGCGTATTTCGTATTCGATGATGATAGAATAACAGTCATTTCGTCACATAAATCCCTTTTCGTCTGAATTCTATATCTTTTCAGAATATGAAAATCG
>OENT01001366.1:0-13184 GCA_900239685.1 Rotaria macrura | reverse complement strand
CGATAATCGGCAAATAAAATAGGCTTACGAAATAAATAATTTCGATGAGATTTCAATAGAGAATTCTTATCAATAGTATTTCGTAAAATTTCATTGAACAATTCATCATCCTTGATATCATTGAAACGATCAGCAAATACACGAATACATTCATGTAACCAAACACGTGCAAATCTTTCGATTGTATTAAATCGTTCAGGTGTTGTTTGTAAAAGACTTTGTATTATTCGACTAAGATCGCGTAAAGAAAAGATGTAATAAAATTTGGTTGGTGTTGGAACAAATAATCGAAGAATATCTTCATAAATTTGTACTGTCAAATTTATTATAGTTGGAATTATTTCTTGAATTTCTATTGGAAATGCTGTTACATGAGATTTTAATATGGTCGAGAATATACGAAAAAGAGATTCATGCGATGGTGATGAAATATAATAAATACTAAAATGACTGATAAAGCGTGGATCAATACTATTATTACTTCCACCTGAAAAAGAAATAATATATAGTTTCATATTCTATTGAGACAACTATCTGGATTGAAAAGAGAAGTTGGAGCTTGTGGTTTGCTTTTTGAGACACTTATGGGTTTCAGATTATGATAGGCTGTTTTGAAGGATGCGTTTATTTTATTTTTATATTAAATGCCTCTAGCCTGGTTGACTCTTGAACTATAAAATCGCATTCAGTTCATCACGTGTAAGGGATATCATGTGTCTTGTAGAAGGATACAGAGCTCAATAACATGACGTAACATTGATAAAACCCCTCAAAGTTTCCTTGTAGATTTTATACTCCTTACCAGGAGTGCTCATTGCAGCAATCCATTCAATATCAGTTATAAATTTCCAATTGAGTTCTCCATTTCGTTCATACATTCCATGTTTTTCAATAAGTAATTTAAGTAGAGCAATGGCTTGTTGTGTTCCATATTGATCAATTTTCGGCAACGAAAAATCATCAAGAAATATAATTAATTTAGTACCAGCTGTTGGTCCATAAGTATCTTTTGAGCGTTTTTCAAGTTGCGTTTCAATGGAGCGTTGTACATCGATGGATTTTGTACGCGAAGAAAAATTTAAAATTAACTTAGTATATTGTAAATCAAAATGGCGTATATAAGAAAGAATGGTCGCTGTTTTACTCGAGCCAGTATCACCAACGAACAGTACAGGTTGATGAATGACTAACATTGATTGAATTAACCATTCTAAATTGAAGTTTTATTCGGTCTTAATGAGATTGATTTCAGATGTTTAAAATTTCATTTTAGAAACTATCTTCAGTCGAAAATCTTCTTGTTTAGTGGTTGGTATCACAGCTGCAATTTCTCAATGAAAATCAAGTAACTTTCAAATTCTACTATCGAATCGATGATAGAGTAACGGAGACCGAGGCCCATTGAGAAAAAGGTGCAATCCGACTTTGCTCAGTCTTATTACCACTGGAGAATAGAATCAATTATCTCTCATTCTACACATCATTTCTAGTGCTTGTATCATGAAAATGCTAAAATGAATGACATCACATTCTTTTCTTTCATACTCATGCCCTCGAAATATTCTTACTTGAGTAGCTTTTGATTTCATGCTAGATAAAGGGTGTTACATAGCTATTCTATGATTATTGATGTCGGTACTATCATGCAATGTACGAATATCTATGTTTTTAATATAGGGCCAACATCATACCTAAACGAATTGTATCAACAGTTGGAACGAGTAATTCAGTAAATCGCTTTGATCGATCGTGTTCATATGTTGGTATGAGATCATTCCAAGGTGTCCACTGATCGATTTCAGGTTGAAAAATATAATCAAATAGTAGATACTTATCATTGGGTAATTGTCCGGATTTTGCATTCGAGCCAATTGCTACAGCTGAAAGACCGGATAGAAATCGAATGAATGTATCGAATATTTTACGATCTTCTTGTGAAAGACAAGCACCAGATGACCAAAGTAAAGCTTGAAGAAAGATAGCCTGAATCATGTCTGCACTTAGTAAAAATTGATCTTTTTTCTCATGATTAACATGTGGTAGAAATAGTGAATCAAGTAATTTTGTTAGTTGTACGATGACATTCACTCGAGTTCTATGAACAACCATAATTTTCATTCTGTATTCTATTGTTTTTACTTACAATGGAACAATCATTTTCATTCGTGGTCTACGTTCAGTTTCTGTTAAACCTTGATAAATGAAATCGAATAAATTTTTGATGTAACGCTCATAGAGTAAATCTAATTGTTCTTTTTCATTCGTTCGATCAATTAAATTGATATTTAACCAACGTTTCCATATGGGGTGAGGACCTAAATTTTCTGGATCAACATAAACCATTCCACAACGAGATACAGTGGCTGGTGATGCATATTTTAAATCACCAACTTCAAATAATAATGAACAAGAATCTTGTAAACGTATACGTTCACCATTAGCTAATGTTAATAGTTTATTGTCATCCATGACGGAGTTCTTAAAATAAAATTAAAGAAAGACAAATCAATTATTTTGTAAATCGCTTAAATCAATCGAAAGCAAAGAACATGCCATGTTTTCAATCCAAAGTGCATCGACATCACCATCAAACACAATATACCGTCGTTCAGCCCGTGTAGTTGGTCGATTAATCATACGATAAAGCATTGAAACGACACCATCAGTCCATTCACCTATATAGAAAGACATGAATACATACACCCAACTACATCTCACCTTAGAGCTTAGAACAAAGCAGTCTGTATAGCTCCAGCCCTATAGCTAACATATATACATACGTGTCAATGGATCAAGTGTACCATATAATTCAATAACACTCAACGCTTTTGGATTCAATGTATATAAAGTTGTTTTCATTCCCATGAGAGTTTGTGCTTCAGTCAATGTATTTAACACGACAGTCTTTCCTCCACTAGAGTTACGATAAAATCCGTGTTGCTTAGTTAGATTAAATTCTTTTGTCTTGTTTACCTTGTCGGTCCAACGAGCATAGTTGAATGACGTGTCATCATTGTATCATATAATTGAACTATTTTTTCAACTTGTTCACGAACTATGATATACCGTTGTTGGATTAAAACATCATTAATAATTCGAATTAGATTTTCATGTGATATTTCTGGATAATGAACATTTGGAAATAAATCATTTAATAATGTCAGAAATATATTAACATCATCAGAAATAAATTTCGGCATATTCATATCACGTAGAGCTCTTAAAAGAACAATTTCTTCGGCATCGTCTTTCATCGATTTTCGTTTTAAATAACCAGCCATTGATAGAACAGCTTTAAAACTTCTTAAACTCCAATCGTAATGATACTAAAATATCAAAAGAAAAATAATCAAGTAAAAATTTCTTCTTCATCAAAAGTTTTTATTCTACTTGTTTGCTAAGTAATTGTGACGCGTATCGATATAGTGTGACCATTTTTTTAGCTAGAGTCTTTGCTTTCATGAATCCATTAGCAAACAATTTGATTTCTCCAATATATTGCATATCGGGAACGCTAAAAACATTGGTTGATATTTTACAAAAGACTGCCATTCGTGCAATCTGTTAGAAGTTTCTGTATGACTATAAAAAAATGTTCGTAGCAATTTGAACTCAAAAGAATAAAGCTTTATCGATGCTTTTCTAAGAATTGATAAAAACGTAAAATGTCAAAAAAGAACAACCATTTGAATCTTGAGTTTACAAAATCCAAAACAACTATCTTTTTTGCTTGACCAGCTTTATAAGTACGAATTTAGAACGAGGGTCAAAAACTCACTGAACGTTCTGTTTGAGCACTTTTAATCGAAGTCTTCATACACGAAATTGTTACGTGCTCTTCATTATTCTCATAATATGTTGTCAATTTCTGAAACAGAAACGACAAGGAACAATTTTGCATCGATCAAAGCTTCAAGGGAAACAAACAATTAGCTGCTAACCCAGTTAATCAGAAAATGAGCACGAGTGCGAGCAATATGTCGCTATTTTTTCTCTATAAGATTCACCAGTCTATTACTACCCCTGATTACATCTCTGTAGAAAGTATCAATTTAAAATTTGCTTGAATTAAAGTAAAGATTAAAAATTCTGATCGTTTTCGCTGGATAAGTTGAAGGGATGGATGCGTGAATATGTTTGTCCAAACTCAAAAGACTCTCATATTCAATGTATCAAATTTAGTTCGGTTAAGCGAAATTTTCAAAGACTAGAAAATGCCGGTATTTTATTTATTTTTGTTATCGTTGGTCAAAATTTTAAAAAATTGTTCAGGTTTACAAGATAAATCTTTTAGACTAATCTTGTTTGCATATTAATATTGGAATTTAAATAAAGTCTTCTAAGTTCTTTTCCAATGTAATTGTCAGTCCCAATAGAAAAGATTAATCAAAGATATTTACACAACAACGACAGGTCGAAATAAAGTTTTAACTGATTCCGGTAATTCTGTCCGGCCAGCATAACCTGGATTCATTGTAACAAATATGCCAACAGTTGATAGAAGTTGAATTTCATTGTGTTCGAAAAAGAATTCTTTCATCTGTAATGATAATGCTTGTTGAATACTTTTTACTTGAGTAGAAACTACACTAAGAACAGATGCTTCAATACGATTAAATCTATTTTTATTAAAAACAATGATAAATAAAATAATGTATGAGTAAAATTTATATTTATATTCAATTACTCATCAAAACAACCCCAAGCACCAGTTTGACATAGACCATTTAAATTTTTACCTATTGATTGATAATCCATACCTTCACCACAATTTGTAACAACACAAAGAAGACCCATAGCTTTCGCTAGGTCTTTTATGGATTCTGTTTTTCCAGTACCTGCTGGTCCGGCTACAGAAAAATCTCGGAAATAATTTATCTAAATCACACATCGACCAAACCTGGCGCACAACCGAGATACATGGATAGCGCCTAAAATCGAACAATGTCATCTTTTTTAGATCATACAACAAGGCTCCATAAGTACTTGTGTAACTGTTAAATAAATTCGATCGGTTAATGGTGTAATAACAAGACGACCATTGAGACCCATATATTCATAACCTATTTTTTTATAGAAGAAAAAAATCAATACAAGAATTATTTCTATTCGAAATTATGATTTAGAACCATATTCAAATTTTGCATTGCATTGTTGTAAAAATAAATTATCTTCTTTGAACAACCAATAGAAACGTAATTGACATTGCCATAAGCTAAATTTATGTTCATAGAAACTACTTAAAAATCATGTTTACATTCGATCAACTTACAAATCATGACATTCAGTGATACCATCACGAATTAATATATCGACCATATCACGAGAATGTACATCAATGGTAAGAACTGTTTCAAATTTATTATATTCATCTAACATACAATTGTTAGTTAGAGTTATATTCGAATACTTTTTTTACTTGGCGTTAACAATTTTCGCATTTCCATTACAATATCTTCAATTTGAGAGTTCAATTGTTTAAAATAAACTTTCATTGCTGAACGTTGATTCTGTTGGGTTATTTTATCAAATTGACTGAAAATAGAAGAACATGTTTACGTAATACCGAGTAAACTTAAATTTCGATAAAATTAAATGATCGTAAGTTATTAATCAATGTAATTCTCTTGGGAGTATTTCAAGTAATGTATTTTTTTTCTATCGATATTAATCTACATGTTTTGACGAAATCTATATTTGATCGATTGTATAAAGATCTTCTTTTCCTAAATGCATGCTACTTCTGTGGATCATCGAGAATTCAATGGACTGATGAGAAGTTTGAGGCTCTATAGAAAATTCTCAGGTTACTACTATTCGAAAATCAATGAACTTTTCTTAATAAACGTCATTTAAAACAACTGATTTGTGATAGCGGTTTTTTAGATGGCATAAGATCCATTAGTGTTACATGAATATTTTCCATATTATCACTTAACTATGGTACGAAGAATACTTCCTTCCTATCTACTTTTCCGGATGATTAATTGGAAAAAAGTACAAATCACTATTATATTCTCTGTACCGTTCCTAACTACCAGACACAAATCTAAGACATCACTGTAATAATGTTTAGATTTGGAACTCTTCTTCCTTCCTGAAACGAATCCATGTATTATCCTAGGTTGACTTAAATATGTAAACGAATTGTTTTCCTATGCTAAAACATACTCTTCAATTTCCCATGTACTCCAAAGTTGATTAACAGCTAGAACAACCATGCCGATGTATTTTCTCATCCATTCTAATCTATTTTGTTTGAAACGATAGTAAAATATTGCATCCTTTGTTAACAAACGATTGGAATGTTTCATTTCTTTTTCAGTATTTGACATCCATAGTTCAACTTTGCCATTACATTCGATTGGATTTAGAAAATTCATTTCTTCTTTTTCTAATGATATCATTCCTATTGCATGAATAGAATGTTCTGAATTTGTTTGGTCATCTTTTAAAATGTTGGATCGATCATGGTTAACAAAATTCAATGATCCAATATTATCAAACATTTTTTGTAAATATTCTTGAATATTATTTGGATCTATTGATCCAATAATTGAAAGAAGTTCATCATCGGATAGAAAATAAAAACGTGAAAACAATTGTCGTTTTGTATTTAAATATTCGTTCAAATTCTTTTGAATTTTTTCAATAAGATTTAATATCGATTTTAATTCATCGTATCGACCAGGATGTATGCAAGCATCTTTAACCGATGGATTTCGTGATGTTTCTATAGATTGTAGAATAGAAAAAGAAAACTGTGGAAAAACAGACAGTCAAACGATTCTATTTACCAAGCATTATTTTTCTATATAATTTATCAACTGTATCAAATCTGGTTGCATCTTCACCAAACTGTAAATTCGAACCAATAAATATATTTTCAAGATACATCCATTTTTGTTGTACAACAGACCATAACTTAGTCACATCCGATATTAAAGATAAAATTCGAATCCATTGTTCAACTTGTGAAAGATAAATACCAACGAATCGTGATGTTAGTATACCTTAGAAAAGNTTTTTGTATATATGCATGAGTACGACTTCAAGAGTATAAGTACGTTTCGGTTGACTCTTTAACAGGCTATTATGAGAAACTTGATGTGATAGCACACTGTTACATGATGCTTATTATAAGACGATGGTTGAAAAGAACTCGTAGTTCAAACTGTGCCTAGCTGATTAGGAAGGTCCAACGAATTGATCCGGTTATTATCATTGACTAACTGTTCTCAAAACAAATCTTTGCAGGTCGACTTAGATTTGAGTATCTCCTTGTTAGAGTTAATATTTTATTCGGGTCATAAACTATTCTTCGGAGCATTTCAAGTATTATCTTTCTTTAAATAATCGGTTTCGATGCCACGAAACATTATGGGATTTTATTTTTATGACATACTATTGAGAAGTAAAGTCGAATCTTCAAGTGATTGAAGAATATCATCAACACCGGTAATAATAAAACCACGTTCTTGTTGAACATTTGTGCTTGTTGTGTGACGATAATGTTTATGTATTTGAAAACGCATTACGTCCCATTGTTGTTGAATGTCATGAAGATTCTTTTCAATTTGCAATTCTTTAATAGCTGTTTGTAGAATACCTAGAGTAAAATCCTTCATAAATGAACGAGGTTAGGAGAAGTTTGGAGAGAAAACTGAGGCTAGGGTTTTTATCTGTGTCGGGTAAGTTACTGTTGGTTGAGTATGGATCGAAAATTTCGAATATGAACATGCAACTAGCCTACGAAGTTTGTAAGGGATGTTCATCGACTCAGACAAATAAACATTTAAAAAAGTGCCGAATTTTCGAAGACCCAAAAAATTCGTAATACAGAATACTTATAAAAATCATTGATGTTGATTGTTTGAGTATGCTAAGCATGATAATGCTCGTTGTAACTACTCTCGAATACACAAATAAAGCTCTCTGTGGCAATGAAAAGACTCCATGTGCATTCAGATCGATACCAACTCGATTAGGGCTTATTGATAGTGAATGTTAGACTTCACTGAAAATAGAGTTTCAGCAATAAAGCCTGTGCAACAATATTCAACAGCGGGAGAAAATTGGAATTACTTTGAATTGTATCATTGTATTGATGTAAATTCATTTGGAAGATATTATCTAATGTAAGAATATTATTTGATACATCAATATCAATATTAGTCTCTTGAATGATTTGTCGCCAATGACGTTCGCGTAATGCTTCATTTTTTAAATCAACCATAATCGGAAGTGATGAACGAAAATCTATTGTAACATATGAAAGACACAAAAAGAAAGTAAAATAACCATCACTTCGTATCGTATTAAGACGATCTGTCAATTCTTCATTATACTCAGCCTTTAATTAAAAGAAAAGAGACTGTCGACTTCATTATTACTACTACTGTTAAGAAAAGAGACTTTTCTCATAGTGAACCTCTACATAATTCCTAGATAGATACATTTCGGTTCGAGTGATTCAAGATGATAGAACAAACTTGAAAATACTAAAATCATAGTTTTGTGCTAGAAGGCAATGTCTGGAGCTTTCTAAATGAGTTGTAATATTCTGTATGTTTTATAAATCGAACATATCAATATTGTTGAATACTAGTCTACAAGATCGATATTTTTAATGAAAGAAGTAAATACCACTCTATAGTTGAGTACGATTGCCCTGAGAAGTGGATCAAGAATGTTTTTCAGACATAATGTTTTTAGTTCGCAAGAGAAAAAAAGGTTCAGTTCAGAGTTTTTCTTCGATTGGTGAAAACAAACAATGAGCAATTGATATGCTAAAATGTTATCACAGTCTATCGATAAATTCTTGTACCGAAAAACTTTATTGTTACTTACCTTGTAAATATTTTTCGACTGTATAACCAACCACCGTGATTTTAATATCTTTTGATAAATGTCGAAAATTTTTAATAAACCCATCAACATTAACAATTAAATTATTAATATCAAGTTCAGTCCAAAGAATATTTGACCATGCTTTTTGATTTCGTTTAAATTCATTGTAAAGATAAAATAGACTATTTAAACCATTGATTTCTTTTTGAATACGTATTAGATGAGGATAGTTGATTATTGGTATATTAAACAATTTCATTATATTAATTAAATCAATCTTTCGTTGTTCTATTTTTTCAAAATCTTTTTCAAATTGTTTTACAATTTGAAATATTTGATCGAGATCATCTTCCATTGTATATGGACCGTGTTTATCAAATCGATTAACAAGTTCATCAATCGTACGTTGAAACATGTCAATATCATATTGAATTATTTCACGAAAACGTTCGCGTATCGGTTTTAAACGATATTGCGCGATACGTGATTGATCAACAAGTTTAGTTAAACGAGGATAAAGAGTTTGAATAACACGTGATTCACTTTGTGGATATTCGTAAAGATGTTGATCTAAAATTCGATAGGATTGTGTAATTTCATGAATATCATGTCCAATGATGTCTTGTTGTTGATTGATTTTTGTTATTATATTTAAAACAAATTTTAAATCTGGCACAGTATCAGCATCATGATGAAGACCTTGAGATAAACTGTTAAGAATATTATCGATTTCTTTAAGTTTATTTGACATTTTAAGATGTAAATGTTGTCCATAAAAATGTATCCATTCATTTGAATGATATTTTAAACCTTGATGAAATTGTTTAAAACATAGTTGTATCGAATAAATATTTTTGTTGATTAGATAACGATCTAATGTTTGACTGATTTTAGAAAAAACTGTCATGATTTCATCATAATCTGAATATGTTCGAGATTTCGAAGCAAATCGACTTGTGTATTTTTGTTTATCACTTTTCCATAAATCATTGTATGTTAATAGTTGAGAAAGTGTTTGATTAATGGCTGTGACTAATCGAGAAGCATAAGCTCCAACCGGTTGTAATGATGAAATCTAAGCACGATTTTATAGATTATTTAAATAGTCTCATTTGGCAAACACTCGAAACTCCTCCATGTCAATACGAACGCAACATTATATTGTTTCATTAGTATACACGATGATTAGGATGTGAATGTCTGGGGAAGATATCCGATTCCCAAAACCCAGTTTGTCCTCATATTGGACAACTCGAAGAAACCGAAAAGTGATCTTTCTTTATCATCTTATTACTGTGGTAGATGCACAGATGGATTCGTGGGAAAAAAGATCTAGCACAAAATAAAATCACACCGTGTGGTATCAGTTTTCTATATATTATAGTGGCAAGACTTGCGCCGTGTTTCATAATTAAATCACACAAGTCTTGAGCTTGTCGTTATTCAACTTGTGTTTTTTATTTTAATGGTGCAACATTGTTTCTCGGGCTCATAGAATCTCTAGCGAAGCCATTTAATAAAGGATTAGTGCTGCATGAAGTTTTCTTTATAGATATAAAAATCCTGTAGCGATGAAGCTTTAGCATTTTTGTTATAATGCTAACGACAAAATACCACACTGTCTGTATTCAGAAGAAACTAGTATCAATCTCTCTTATACAGGTCGAATCACAATAGGTTTTCTCTTCCCATCAAGAAACGAATCCTTAAGAGATATCTGATGGTGTGGAAAACAGGATTGTTTTCTAGTCTGTCAAACACTCGAAAAAACTAAACTTGTTACAATAATGTCTTGAAAATATTCATTTATTTCTACTTACGACATCCGGGTGTTGTTTAACATCATTATTAAAAGTGAAATCAGGTGATTCAAGATTTTCATCGAGTACTGGCATCGAAGGACATAATATGCATGTGCCATGTAACCACCGTACAAAATGTTTAGGTAATTGACTTATGCCATGAGCACTACGTCGAATAGAATTAATGATTTCTTCAAGCGGTGGCTGTAGTTTAATACGAGGAGGAGCAAGTAAGACATCGACTGTAAAACGTGATGAAGTACCGAAAATATTCTCATAAAATTGACATAGATTATGAATAACTAATTCAACTAATGAAATGAATATTTCATGTTCCCAATGTGAATAGAATAGATGCACTCAAAAACAAAAAGAATTAATTCTGATATGACATATACGAAGAAATCAACCTACTTTGTTTGTGTTTGCCAGTATTAGTACCAAATACTAAGGCTTCAACTTTTGTGAGTAAAGGACCAATTAGTTCATAACGTCGTTTTAAACTTAAAATAATTTCTTTACGTTTCTTTTCAAGAAAATCGAAGTATTCTCGACAAGTAAATAAATTTCCTATGAAAATAGAATATTGAAATCAAATCTTCTCTTTTTTTATGCATTAAATTAGTATGTTTCTTAAACTCGATATCGTGATCCTTCTCAGGAATCACATTTAAATTCCGAATGAGATATTTGTGT
The DNA here is from genome assembly GCA_900239685.1 of Rotaria macrura. Lineage (NCBI taxonomy): Eukaryota > Metazoa > Rotifera > Eurotatoria > Philodinida > Philodinidae > Rotaria > Rotaria macrura. The sequence continues at coordinate 1,836 of OENT01001366.1, read as the reverse complement.
ATAAGTCAGTCACCATAAGAAAAGTTTCAAGATAAAATTCTTCTGATACTCTGAAAAGAAGTTGTTGAGTAATGTTTGTAAACAAGAAATGAACAGTTTACATCATTTTCATTCTTTTAACAGGACTTCAATGTAGGATCGGAACATCACTGATGTTTAGAATACAAAAGCTTTAACCGAAGAAATATTTAGTTAGTGATCAAATATAAAACCTTACCATCGTCATATCGTGGAACAATTGGATCGATAACACAATAACGAACACTTTCTAGATGTTCATGAATATCAGATGAAATTTTTCGTAGTTGATTGAGTATCGAATGAAAATTTTCTAATTGTTTTTTACATTCATGAACATAATCAAGATTACCTATTTCACCAAATGATATTCTTGTTGTACCCGGTTGAATGGTTGTTTGAATTCGATCAATATAAGATTGAAGAAGAGAAACTTCAATGGTATCAAGTGATGCTATTGTAAAATGATAGTTTTCAAGCATGGAACGAAGTTCATTGAACAATTGTTCAAATTTCGAATTCTGTAATGTTATGTGTATAATCGTTTCAGGTAGATTGAAACCAAGCTTTGCTAGATAATATGATTCAATCAAAGATTCTTTAAACTTTGAATTATAATTAATCAAATATTTTATTTCAACTTTTTTCTTTGTACCCATCGGATCGAATACATATTGAAATAAATGACATTTTTCTTTATACTGATGCAATTTATTGACTATTGAACGTGGTGGATTCTTGACTGTCGGCAAAGTACTGATATCTTTCGGCTTAGTCGTATAAAGTGGTAATCGATATGTAGGACTATGATTAATTAATTCTTGGTGATTATTCTTATCGATAAATAGATCTGGTCGTTGTTCAGCATCGATCAGTAGATTTTGTTTAAGATAGAAAGGTAAATTTGTTCTGATACTATCAAGACATTTTCTATAGAGTTCGTCTTCATATTCCTTGAGCATAATTCCTATTTCCATAAATCGATGTTTTGCAAATGTACCCTCTTCTGATTGAAGTAATCGATCAACAGAACGAAATTTAATCATTGGAAGTTTTATACGTGCGAACAAAAATCGTGCCCATTGAATAGCACCAGCAATAGGTGGTAAACCCTAAGGAAGAAATTTTCATAGATGAATATGAGTCAATGTATTTGCAATTCGGTATTATTTTTCTACAGCGACTGAATAGAACTCATTGAACTATGTTTAGATGGATGATACATATTTTTTTTTGTGTGCAATGATTGGTCTAGCTGATTGTAATTCAGTTCGCATCATCTCACCAGTGCGTTAAAATTCACATGCAGCTATTATCTTCTCATGGAGTACAATGCAATCCGTGACATAAGTCTCATCAAGTCATGACCGTAAGTAACCCATGTTTACGGTTTGAATAGTGAAGAAACAACTCTTCAGTTACATTCCTGAAATCGATTAGTTCACTTTTTCAATAGTATAGTCTAATATTATGCCCGAATTCGCTTAGATAAACATTTAGACCAGTGTGACGTGATACTTTTTCAAGTTTGATTTTAATGATCTATGGTAATTGTTCTCAACATGATGAGAAAAGTGATTGAGAGAATTTATTAAAGCTAACTCGACAAGCGCTATGCAATTATGACAACAGTGAGTGAAACTCTATACTTACTTTGAATATCGGTGGATTGTCTTTATACTTAATGAAAATGTCATGAATTGCATCGATTTCTTTACAATATTGTAAAAGAATAGCAGTAAATTGTCGAATCATTTCATATGCTAAAACATGAGTTGTATCGATCTTTTGAAATTTAATCAGCATCTCAAGTGCTGT